>JALMLS010000408.1:0-19167 GCA_038496445.1 Trichosphaerium sp. ATCC 40318 | reverse complement strand
AAAATATGAGTTAATTACCTGTAATTTATGCTCAACTATTTTAGTAGCAGAGTTTCGCGGCCTGTGTGAACGGGGTTAGGATAAATTGTTGGAGTCTTGATAAAAATCACGTTTTTATTTTTTCAAAAACGCATTAACCGCTTTGCGCACATTCTTCCAGTTCCATTAGATCCGTTTGCGGGGTGTTCTGCCATAAGACTACTACAATAACTCTACAATAGATTTAGGTGTATGGTGGCAGATCATTTGCCTAAAGCCTCAAACTTGACTACTCACTGTGAAGGCAAGTCCAACACTTTCTTGTGAGGTTTATTCCAATGGTCAAAACTTGAACAAGAATCATCAAAAAAAAATGCTCGTTTCCTTCTCATTGTTTTGGTCTGTTTATCAATGGATCATGATATATTATCGCTTCATGTTGTCGTATGTGGTTCCGTTGATGATTTGGTTTATACCGGGCTAGGTGTCACATTTCCTTTCAGCCGACAAGTGCGTTTAGCCACACAAATCTAGGCGTGTTGCATTACTTTACTTGCTTTTGTCTCCTTGCTTGTGTCCAGTAGGCAGTGTACTCACACAGTGAGATATTGTTGGCGCCTACATTGGAAGCGTCGGTCACCCAAAGGGAATTGTGGCTCCTAGAAAGTTCTCAAAAGTTTGAACGAAATCAACGACAATGAAAACCGAAAAAAGTCGTTTACAGTCACGTGCCTACGAAAATTGTTGTTTCAGAAAGATACAGAGAGCGGCATGCTGCGGTTTAATTTCCTCTTGCTTGGTATTTGCTTTTATTCCACCTGTTATGCGCAACATTTACGAATAGTAAATGCCATACCTTCATCGTCGGCAATTGACGTTTACGGTCGTGGAGAGTTGGTACGTAAAATAAAAACCGTGTGGCAAAGTGTAGATCATTTTTAACTAATACTCAACTGTATAGCAATTTAAAAGCGTGCCATATGGAGATGTGACCTTCTATGGCCGTGTACTAGAAGGAGAGTATGATTTTGAAATCAGGGATTCAGCAACAAACCAAAACCTCACAACTGGAAAGTACGTATACAAAGGGAAACATTGTTACACGTGCTAATGGATTTGAAGGTTTATTATGGAAGATAACACCTATTATTCGCTTTATGCATACAATACATACCCTTCTGCAGCTTTATCACTGATAAACGATCCTTACTTCGTACCCAATAGGGTTAGCCTTTTTATTTAGAAAAGTCGTTGTAACTTATTTTGGCGAAATAGCATTATGGTGCAGTTCGCGTTGTGAATCTGTGCCCAGATTGCAGTTCCCTCGATATCGCATACAAAGGATCGTATTTTCATAAATCCCTTGGATTCAAGCAAGTCTTGGGCTACTCTCAAATACAAGCACCAACCCCTAATGATCTTGTCTTTTATCTTGGAGGCACAAACGTTGAAGTTTTGAGAGTGCGTTTTCTACCTTTTGGGTCTTTTATCGTATATTTTTGGGACTCATCACGTGATAGGTTTCATTGAGATTCTTGAGCGAACAGAAAATAATGACAATATGGGTTGAAGGTTTCTTAGACGCAAGTAAGAATAAACCAGTGAGTGGTGTTACATCATACGATACTTGAATAAACTAGTGTTGTTTATTAACTGCTTGCTCAATAAAGTTATTATAATAACGCAAAATTTCCCCAAGTCTTACCTTGAAATTGCACGTGCTGTAAATGTACCAGTTGAGTTGCGTTCATACTTAACTGATGAGTACGCGATTGTAGCGTGTGGCCAATGTTGAGTAATGAGAAAGTTGTTACAACTGCAAGCTTGAAAAGGAAGCGCAGTAAATTACCGTGAGTTGTTTAGTATTAGGCAAAAAACTTTTGATAAAAAAAGGTACTAGAGTAGCATTTAGTTAAACCGCTATAAAAGAAGCAATATTCAATTCGAACCAAACGAAGGAAGAACTATAGTACAAACAACGATTCCTTCAGGTTGCTACTTGAAACCAGGTATGCTATAATACCCTTATCTGTTTTGTATGTCTCATAAAGAATTCCTGTATGTACTCTAGCAAGTGCCTTTACAGTAAGTCTTGCAATATCCATCACTTTGTACACCACAAATGACCAGTATGAAAACCACAAATGAAAGTTTGAAAGCTCTTGACATCTCAAGAACTATTCAAACATTTTGCCTATATGGATCAGTAAGGAATTCTTGAGAGTTTTGTCGGAGTGATTCTCTACACTGTGATTTCCAAAATAAAACGTGAAACATTGTTCGTTTTTATTAATAGCTATACTTGTGGTAGTCCTCAATTAGGTAGTTTTTAGATGAATACATAGCGCACAAGTACTGCAAAACTTTATTTCGCTTTTAACAGGATTTACAAGTGCCCATGGATATAATATTGATACAAACTATGTACCAAACCTATTTTCCGTTAGTTGTGATTTGACAATGCCAAAACCAAATAATAACGTGATATGATTAGTGTCATTAGTGGCGTTGTTTCATTACATTCGCAACAAACTATTGAGAACAGATCACACTTGATTTGGAATTATTTTTTTAAAACTGTTTTAGGTCAGCAATCACGTGCGTGAAGAGCCGAGTGAATGTCGTTATTGTAACAATTTGCTTTAGAAAATGAATTCGCTCTACTTCTGCGCTATATTGTTGATTTTCGCATTTGTCGCTATGGATCATGGTAAAACAGGTACGAAGAGTAGTACAAGCGCTTTATGATTAACAGTAATCTTGTTTTAGTGATAACTTCAAGTGAACATGTTTGTGGCAATGATATTAGTTGTTATCTGCTAGAAGAACCTACAGAGCTTATTCTCAATTCAACAAACTTGATTTTGGGTAACTTTAGTGGCTTTGAAGTTACAAAAAGCGTTGACATTTATGGTAAGTTGGTGGTTCTCAGTAAAGTTGTAACTAAGTGTGCTTAGGATTGTATAATGTAAATGTCTCTTGCAATGGAACACAGCGAGTGTACTCAGTATTCGATAATGTGAGTATCTCGATGTCTGGATTTACAATTCGAGATTGCTTTATCTCACTAGACGTTTATACGAATGTTACCATTACGTACTTGGAGCAAGGCAACCCTAAAATCAATGTTAATATTCACTTTAGAAACATGACGTTTACTGGACATAAAGCGCGCTTATTTGTTAGCTGCAGGTACAATATTATTTAAGTGATTCCTTACAACTGTACAGTGCTGTGGCGACTCTAAAACAAGTGATATTTAGAGATATTATTGTTCGGGACTCATTTTCGGAAGTGCTGGTTATTGCTGAAACAGAAACAGCTTATTTGCAAGATTGTATTTTTTCACAGATTACTTACACCTACACGTTTGCACGAGGTACCAAAGAATAGTCGTAATTAAACTTTTTTTTCATAATGTCACAAAGCTTTGATTGAGATTGTAAGAGTGACAACTGTACGCGAGTTTTTTTATTTTTAGTCTCATTTTTATGAGTAGGCTGTAATCAAGTCTTGTTTGGTTGAGGACAATAATTTGATCAATGCTCGTATCGTATACTTATTACATACAAATGAAACAGAAATATCAAACTCTCATTTTGTGAGAAACAGGAACACATTGTTATTTGGCAGATGCAGAGGTACTATTTATACTTTCCATTCAATTATGAGTAATAACACTCTTTGGAATAGAGTATGTGAATGTGAACCGCGATAGTAGGTTGCTTGTAGATTCTTGTGTGTTTGAGGATAATACTTGCACATACTCTCACTCGTCAGTTCTTTGTAAAAGTATCTTGCCACTTACAATACTCGTTTAGAAGAACAAATACTTCAGCAACTCTAAGCTCTCCTTCATTTGTTGGGTTTAAAAGCAACATTACAATAAGGTCAACGATATTCTATTAACTGGTGAAGTGCTTATCTTTGTGTAGAAATACGAGATTTAATCATGACAATAACGGTAATCATATCTATTAAATAGTTTTAGCACCAAATAGTTTTAATCCCAAGTAGAACCAAATACAATATTACTATTTTCTTGTACCTCAATTTCCTCTGGCGCGATACTAAATAACTTCACTTGCAAATGTTACAGTACTACATTCTTTGAAGAGTGCAACACAACCGGTAACAGTATTCATACTCAACTCCATTTTCTGACAATATTTATTAGTTACATGCAATAACGAACAGTACTGTGGTAAGACGTTTACAAAGAGCAACTAAAGGATCCTTTGTTCTCTTACATTTTAATTTCTAGTAATTCCAACAGTTGAGCCAACGGTGCCACCAACAATCACACCTACAGCTGGAACTCTACCAAATGAAATTGTGTTATCTGGTCCTTTGATAATAGGTGGTGATTTGGTCCTCTCAGGAACAGCTACAATTACTCCAGGAGGCTTTCTTGAAGTTCAAGGTATCACGTGATTCAAGTTTTGATGTTTTTTTCTCATTGAGTCACCCTTGATCTCATTAAGTGTAGGATCTATTGTGATACCACCAAACACGACATTCATCATTGATTTCACTAGTTATAATGATATACTTGTTGATGAAACAAGAATAGAAGTAATGAGAAGTAACAATGGCACAATAACCGGTAATGTTACACTTGCTCCGCCCCCACAAAAGACGTGTTTAAGTGCATCACTTGACAGGACTCTTTCATCGTATGTCTATGTCTACTTTTGAGTCATCTAAATGACCCTGATTTTGATTTTAGGATATTTGTAATTGCATCAAGACCTGACAGGTGTGACATAACAGAAACAGCGAACGTTGGCATGGTGCTTGGTATTACTTTTGGTGTTCTTGTATTGGTATGTTGTATTTTGGCTAGCCTGGTAGCAACTCTGACTTGGTGTTAGGTAATTGTTGGCCTTCTTGTCATCTTCTTTGTTCCAAACTTGAGACGTGCGATTGTACCACACCCATTACGTAAAAACACACTAAAAGTTACTTCTGTCAAAGAATAATTGTACTTTTTCAATAAACAGCTACTTCATTTGTTGTCAAAAAACCCCAAAGGTATTTCTCCAGGAAAGTCGTCTTGTCACATATCACGTATAATTAGTCTTCAAAAAATTATTAAAAGTATGAAATTTCGTTTAGTGTTTGAGCAAATTTCCCTGTTTTTAGCTAGTCTATCAGCCGGTATGTTCGGTCAAAAACAGAGTCATCAAATGGGTTCGGAAGCCTTAAGGAATCGCCGTACTCTAAGATTTTACAATATGATATTGACACGTTGTAGTTCAACAAACTGCCACGCAACAAGTTGTGTTGTTCAATGAATAAGACAATTCTCTCTCACTTGTGACGCATCATACTATTTTCAGAAACAACTACATACGCAATGGCTCTAATATTACAAGACGATATAGTATTTGAGGTATCTCAGTATCTCCCACTACCCTCAATCGTAGCTTTACGTTCTGTGACGAAAAATACAAGAAGTCTCCCCTACACTGTAAAAGACATGTCAGGACAAGTAAAATACGAAAGTAAAGTGTACAGCAAGCCAACAGACGTACTACAAATTCTAAAAAAAGCTCCGTTACGAGACTTAATTATAAACTGGACGGTAGACGCTGAAACTCTTATTGACGCTATAAAAAGTTGCTCCGAGACACTAAGAAATGTTGTTATCGATGCTAGTATTGGTAAAGCAAACACTATAAATGACATTGTTGACGTTCTTTCTTGTTGTACTCAACTACAATCTGTGACTTTGTGTACTATCCCAGAAGATTGCTCATCACTTAAGAATATCAAAACAGCAAGTTTGACATTATGTACAGATCCAAGTGTTGAAGAACTCATCGATCTCTCTCCTCATTTTGGAGAGTTACATTTAAAAGATTGCTCTCAAAATTATACAGATGGATCAATATATTGTGTGGGAGTTGATGAAGAAGAAGGTGTTGATGCATATTGCGTTATAACACAATCAACATGTGGTGACTTAACATGTCATTGTGGTGGTTTTTATGCAAGGAAAATGTTCCCAAATGGTCGCGCAGACTGTGAACCAGAACATGGACAAAGATGGTCTCTTAATTCTCGTGTTGTTGAACTATATGATCAACTATCTACAACTCAATATGTTGGCTTAGACATCAAAGGAGAAGAACATGATGTTCAAATTGTTCAATTAGATGCTGTTTTTGATACTGACGATGACATACAACAAACCATTGCTGATAAATTTGATAAAGGCGAAATTGTTCATGTGGTCGTTTGGGAGTTTGTTATGGATTCTGGTTCATCGTTTAAAAATGTAATTAAAATGATCTGTGAGCCATCATATTGGCAATAAATTCGACAACACTTACTGTAGATTTTGTATTCTTTTTGCTCGCATCAGGTGCAACAACGACTCGTTTGTACATAGTAATACGTTTATAACAACTTTGAGGACCTCTTACAGAATTGCTTGGTACACTCAGATTCGATTTCATATCCAAGAAATGAGAAAACGATTATTTACCTTCGTTGCACATTAATTTCAAAATGGAGTTAAGCAGTAAACCAGTGAATATCTGCGAACCAGTAACTTCAATTAGGGAATATCGCCGACATTGTCAATTCCCTACCAGTGTTTTGTGGTTCACTATGAATTCATGTTATAGATTCACTTAATAGCGGGCAAATTAGCGGGTTTTCAGCATTAGTACACAAACTCTCTAAGCAACAAATGAGCACAGATACATTGAAACTATACAACGCCGACCATTGTCCTTTCGCGCAGCGGGTACTAACGCCGTCTTTTGTACTGCTTCGTTAAATTGACCTAATTCAGGCTTGGATAGCCGCCATTGAGCTTGGCATACCTTTTAAAACTCAGCACGTTAACTTTTTTGATAAAGAGCGTCCAGATACAAAAGAGTTCTTAGAATATAATATAAGAAAAGGTGCAACGTGTGTAAGTAAGTAAAGATGTTTATTCGGTTAAAAGTCAACATCGGTTCAAGACCAAATGTGACTATTACATTCTCCCCCACAATGTTTGGAGTACATCGAAAAACATAAGAATTAGTTTCCTTAGGACGTGTTGCCAGTCTAACTAAAATCTTACGCTTTATCTCAGTTTAATGTGCTGAGATACGTTGCAACCTTTGGAATTCATAAGAGAAAGAATTCGAGAAATCTGTAGTGAGAGAGTTGAGTAAAGAAACCAGGGCATCGTTAGATTTGACTGCCTTGAGTTTGGTGAGAAAATGTTTTTGTCTACGGAAGCTGGTGACATAAGGGGAACCATCGCAGAGTACTGATTTGAGTGCTGTGATAGTGGAAGTGTAACTTTTTGGTTTTGAGAATTTCTTGGCGCGAGAGAGTTGAAGTTCGAGAGTGTTTTTTAGATCAGCCATCAGATCGGTGGAACGAGAGCGACGGGACAGGCGGACATCTCTGAAAGGAATAGCTGGAGCAATAGGAATCTGTGCTGTGTTTCTAAAAGAGTGAGAGTGTGAAGTGACAGTGTCGAAAACGAGTGCGCGCCTGATAGAAGGAATCTTGTTTTGCTTAAATCCGTGGTACGGCTTTAGCCGGTTGATGTTGATCACAGGATGCCAATTGCCAGCAGCAGAATCTTTTTCAATAAGATATGTAAGATTGGACTTACGCTGAGCAATACGATATGGACCATCCCAATGATGAGATAGTTTAGTAGTATCGTTTCCTTGAGGACGTGGTAAGTAAACCATTACCCAATCGCCAACATCAAAGGAACGCAATTTGACTCGATTGGTTTTGTCATGATAAGTTTTGTTGTATTCACGTATTTGTTTCGAAACTTTAACTGCCAAATCATGAGCTTTGATAATCCGGGAACGAGTGCGGTGGACAAAATCAGTAAGGTTTAAAGGAGCATTGAACGAAGGCATCGCAGCTTGTAAAGGAATAATAGCTTCTCTGCCTGTCATGAGCATGAATGGAGCAACCTTAGTGGATGAATGAGGAGAGAAATTGCAGGTCTAAAAAAATATACCAGTTTTTTTAGTATATACCACTTTTATACCACTTTTTTATACCAGTTTTTTATGGTATATACCAAAAAAAGAGGTATATTTTGACCAAAATATACCAAAAAAAGTGGTATATTGACCAAATATACCAACAATATACCAAAAAAAACAGGTATAAAAGCAGAAAATATACCACTTTTTTTCACCAGAAAAAAAAAAATATACCACTTTTTTGTACCACTTTTTTTAGGTATATACCAGTCATATACCACTTTTATATACCAGTTTTTCATGGTATATACCACTCTTATATACCACTTTATGCTTGCTTATGGTACACCTGCAATTCCAGAAAATACACTTTATTTAATACACAGTTTGTGAGTTACAAGTTGTGGACAATGTCCACTACAGTTACATTACTATGGGCGTCTGGAAATTTTGTCCATCCTCATGATCTTGCTGTAACTACTGTAAAAACATGCTGCGCACCTAATGAAAGTGGTTCTACCTGAATCCATCAATTACTAAGGCCTACGGAGGCTGGTTAATGTATATGAAACGAAAATAAAATAAAACTTTGTCTGGTCCCACGAACGTCTGTATAATACCTGCAATATAGTTTCCTTAATGCTTGTACTGGAAACAGGTCCTGCGGTTCGAATGAACTTGGTTTGGTTAGATTCTATGATATACTAAGGTCGCTACGCACCATTTAACATGTGACATCTATGATCATTCAACAAGAAAACCCATTACCAAAAAGCTCCTTAATGACCTTCTTGAAGCATACCATAAAAGTGGTATATACCAATAAAAAGGTGGTATATACCACATACCATAAAAAAGTGGTATATACCACCTTATACACCATTTTTAGAAGGTCTCATTATGTGAATGAAAAGTGGTATATACCACTTCCATATACCACTTTTTTATTCACTTAATTTCTAAAAAAAGTGGTATTTCAAAATGGTATATACCAGTCCATATACCATTTTGTTGAAAAAAGTGGTATATACCATAAAAAAACTGGTATATACCACTTTGATTTTTAGACCTGTGTAAGCTTGAACACATTGAGGTAGAATCAAGTCCCAGGTGTCTGTGTTCTCTTGTGAATACATGGACAACATCTCAATGATGGTACAATTGAATCTTTCCACCTGACCGTTTGTTTGAGGATGATAAGAGGTAGTGTTAAGTTTCTTAACCGCAAACAAATTGTTAATAGAAAAAATGATCTTTCCTAAAAAATTGGAACCATGGTCTGAAAGAAAACGTTTCGGATAACCCCATCTGTTAAATACAACATCTACCAGCCAAGCCGCAACACGGTCAGATTCTTCGTCAGGTACGGCTAGAGCTTCAACATATTTTGTAAACAAATCAGTGACTACTAATACTTTGCAGTTTCCTCGAAGAGTCCTAGGCAACTTGAGTGTGTCAATTGAAATAGTATGCCACACTTCCCAGGAGGTGGTGCTTCCAAGAGGTGACTTGGAATTAAATCGAGGACCTTTACGTTGAGTACAGGAATGGCAGTTGATGCACCAATTCTTGCAGTCAATGTTGCAGGTGGGCCACCAATAGTGTCTGTGGATTGTGTTAAGCATCTTCATATACATCTGGTGGCCTGCATCATCGTGGAAGGTGGCCAACACAGTATCAACGTGAGACTTTGGAACGCATAATTGTATGTAATTGTTGTCATCAGATGCAATCCAATTACGTAACAATAAGCCAGATGTATCATCCACAAAATAGTTCTTAGCCATGGAACAGATACGTCTTTGAAGAGCACAACTGTTAGGTAGAACGCCAACCGATAAAAATCGGTGGAGAGGTCCTAAAACATCATCCTTAAGCTGATCTTCAACTGTAATAGAAAGTTTAGCAGCATTATCGGAAGAGAGGTTATTGACACAAGCAATGGGAGTACGACTGGGTCCATCTGCATTTGCATGAAGTTTCCCAGGTCAGTGATGTATGGTGTAATCAAAGTCTTCAAGCTTCATGATCCAGCGTGCAAACTTCGGTTTGAGAGTTTTGTTGTTGAGCATCCATTTTAAAGCTTCATGGTCTGTGTAGATATGTACTGGACTGTACAATAAATATGGACGGAATTTATCTAAAGCACGGATCATAGTGAGCATCTCCCATTCTGTTGTGTTTTTATAAACACATTATGTTTACTGTGAGCTTTTGAGAAGTAAGCGATCGCATGACGTTCACCTAGGTCATTGTCTTGCTCCAAAGCAGCACCAGAGGCATAGCCAGAACCATCTGTATAAAGATGAAATGGTCTGTTGAATCTTGGAAGCGCTAATACCGGTGAGGACGAAAGTTTTCTCTTAAGAAGTTCAAAAGACATCCTTTGTTCTTTATCCCATTGCCAATCAACACCTTTGCGTAGTAGCTTTTGCATGGGTTTGACAATAGTGGCAAAGTCTTTGATGAACTTTTTATAGTAGCCAGCCATAGCAATAAAGGTGGTGAGTTCTGAGGGAGATTCGGGAGGTCGACATTGAACAATACATTTAACCTTGTCAGGATTTGGTCGAACACCTTCAGAAGAGATAAGATGTCCAAGATATTGAATCTCAGTTTTAAAAAATTGGCATTTACTAGCCCTGAGAGTGAAACCTGTGGAAATAATGCGGTCAAAAACGAGAATTAAAGCCAAAAGATGGTCAAAGAAATTTTCAAAATAGATGATAATGTCGTCCATGTAAACTAAACAGACGTGCCATGTAAGACCAGAGAGAAGAGTGTTCATAGTCCTCTGAAAGGTAGCAGGAGCACCTGTTAACCCAAAAGGCATCCGATTCCACTCATACAAGCCATCTCTAGTCGCAAAAGCAGTTTTGTGTTTATCTCGCTCTGCAATTGGAACATGCCAGAATCCATTAGGTGCATCCAGTGCTGAGAAGAACTTGGTGGCCTGCAAATGATTTAAAGTTTCCTCAATAATAACAAAAGAGTTCTTAGAATATAATATAAGAAAAGGTGCAACGTGTGTAAGTAAGTAAAGATGTTTATTCGGTTAAAAGTCAACATCGGTTCAAGACCAAATGTGACTATTACAAGAAGTATCACCAAATGGCACTGTACGAATAGTAGACTCATTTTCAACACTATGAAAAAAACTTGTATTTTATTCCCATTACGGAAGCCTAAACGCAAAACACGTATGTCATGTATTCTGATGAGGCGTTAGGTGCCAGCTGGTGTGTACAAGGGCAATAAAGTGTACGACTCTTTGAACATGATAGAATACCTTCAAAACGCATTTGAAGGAGACGTAAAGCTCTTCCCTCAAGACCCATATGAGGCTTTTAAAGCACGTGCTCTAATTGAAAAACATAGTAAATATGTCAACATTTTATCAATTCTTGATGGCTCAGGTAAGATGTGATGATTATCTTGTTCCTTGCTTTGTTCGTGTTGACACGGTCTTGTTTTGATTTAGGGTGACGATATTCCTGCTAAGAGGGACGCTTTTGTCGAGGCCTTAAGGCTATGAATGAAGACATTGTTGGTCCGTACTTTATGGGTAAAGATTTTACGATTGTTGATGTTGTACGTGAGTTTTTTGTCAGTTTTCTTCTTGTTAACTCCTTTTTTCTGACTAGGCTTTCATTCCATTCTTTGAGCGTGCTGAGATTTTATTACCTCACTATAAGAAATTTAACACCCCAGAGGATCTAACCACACTGTTAAAATGGGGTGAAACTGTGAAACAACGTCAATCTTTCAAGGTAAAAACAATCTGACTTGATTTTTTTCCCTTTCGCATTTTAGTCCTTTTGTTTATCATGCTCACCTAAACTTCTCCAGATTTCATCAGCTGATAGAGTAAAAGAGAGTTTAGAGACTCAACCAGAAGACTGGGAACACTTAATAGAGAGGAAGGAGTACCTGATTACAGTGTACCATACGAATTTTGAATCGCATAGAAAACGATTGACTTATTGTTTATAATAGATATACTGGGTATGCAGCAGGTTACAGTTCCAGTAAATTTAAGAAGGAATATCAAAAACGCATGAACGATAAACGTGCAAAAGCCGCAAAAAAGTGATTATGTATACACATCACGAGGTTGAGTGGCTAGCATAAACCTTATTGACTTATGTTTTTCGGATTGTTGTAAACTTAATACTTTGTTGTTCTAATGAATAAAGATATCGATTGACTTACTCTTTAATATAGTTATTGCAACTTTATATATATATTGAATAGTTATAGAATGGTGACAGGGCGTTCAATAGACTTTTTGAAAAAAAACTTGAAGTTTTTTTGTTTTGGCTTAATCTACAACTCATTAAAGTCTAGTTCTTCAGGATAAACATCAAACTCATCAATCTCAATAATAAGGTGAGAAGGTACATCAATTATAATATCACAATCCAAAGGGCTATACATTAACTCCTTAACTTTCCCTGATTTTCCTGCAAATATTGTTCTAGTCATCTTAAATCCTTTTCCAGACTCTGCATCAAGAACACTTTGTCTAGTGTTTGTAACTCCAGCCTTGAACAAACAAAGTGTAGATCGTTCCATTACTTCATGTATTGTTTCACCACTGCTGTATACCTCCAATCCATTCTCAAATACTCTTACAATCTCATAACAAAGTAAGAAGTTTCTCCAAGTTCCATTTTTTTTAAGGTTGGAGTCAAATCGTGTTGAAGTTGCTGTGTGCCAACATAAAAGAGGCCAAACAGTAAAAACATCAACGCATGATTCATAAATCATGTATTTTAATTCAATAGGTAATTGTAGGAGCAAACAGATCCCATCGTTTGGAGGAAGAAGAGTATTTCGCTTATAGTCTTCAAAACTGGTTATAGTTGGTGGAAGGCTGTTGTACCATATTGTCCAAGAGCACGAAACTGGAAAAAGGTGGGAGTATGATGATTTTTGCTTTAGCGGGTTGAAATGGTTGGAATCAGAGCCTAGCTCAATGCAGTAGTTAAGAATTCGTAAATAGACACTATCTGGTCTCCAGACTGCTAATGCTGCCGAAGGTTTGCGCTCTGCAGACGCCAATTCGCGCCCTCGTGTAGCCATTGCGATTTCTAATGTCGCCGTTGAAAATAGTCTAACTTAAAACTGTAACGACTAAGCAATCCTAAGATTTTCTACAAAAAATCACTGATGCTGAAAGTCTGCCAGACAGTTTACAACATCATTTTTAGTACTACTTCATATATATGACAGCCATCTTGAACACGGAAGTGCAGCTTGGTCACAATGGGAACCTCAGCCGTGGTACTCCTTCTCGTATTCGTGGAAAATCTTGAACCCAAATTCCTATGTGTTAATCAAATACACGTGATATAACGCGCATTACGTACATTTGTCTTTCCTTCGTAGTCCGCTAATACAAGGTTAGCGGTAGATGAAACTACATGCAGCTTATGTGAGTAACCTACAATATCTTGTTACTTGAGGTGGATGTAAAGTAAATCTCGATTGACATGTGTCATTGTCACCTTCTTTTCCAGTTTCTTGTTTATAATCTGTAATGACCTCGCAATAGCTTTGGGTCCTCTTTGTCAGCTGATACATCTGCATACAGTGGCGCATCATTACTAGGCTTTTGCTTCTTCGTAGCAGTTCCATTTCTTGTTTTCTATCCTCGTTTCCTTGAACCACTAACTAGTATCAATAAACGAAATAAATCTCGTTCAGGATTGGATAACACCGAAACTAATGTCAAAGAAGTCAGACAGAACCCAGGTTCGACTTCGCATAATAAAGAGACAAAGGTTGCTAAAGCGAATTTATTTGTTATTTATTCTATGGAATGCTTTCTTCAGCAAAAAAAGAGAGGTCTTCATTTTTTTGTTTTGTTTTTTTTTTGTAATATCATAGGGATCAGTTCGGAAAGGTTGATTGTTATATAAGGGAGGGGAACTCTTCTTTTTTGTACAAGGAAACCAATTTTATGCATCACCAATAAGTCAAGGACACATAAGAAAAAAAGGTTTTTTTTTTTGTTTTTCAAGTTGACTAGAGGAAACCAAGCCACAAGCCGCAATCAAAAATAAGTAATTTAAATTGGCACCACGCAAGCACACGAGATGTTCGAAAATCGGGGGGTATTGGGTTCAGCCTCTGCCGAAACCCAAGAGGGTGGAAGCCGCCCAAGGTCCACCAGGCGGTATGTCCAAAGTCTGCCGCTATACACAGTAAATTCTCCCAGCCGATTTTCGGTTGGTTGGTTGGATATATACAGCTAGAGAAGCCGTGCAAGCGGACAGGGTCTAAGGCTCTTTATACCAAAACCTGGGTCGTGATCTGAAAAAAACCGAAGTAATTCGTCACGTGGGACAAAAAGCAAGGGTAGGGCTTCCTCTTTATACAAAAAGGGGTGGTGATATCGAAATGTCGTGGCTCGTGCATGGTGTTTGAATGGGGCGTAGGCGATTGGTTCATAGCCAAAACAAAAAAAAAGTGGTTGGCGTACTCCGCCAGCGCCGTCGGCGGACTTTGGCCTAAAGTCCTTAGTGCACGACTTTGTGCGCAACGGAGCCACCGCTATATACATGGGTTACGGGTCTCTAAAGGACTCGCTTTATGCGCCCATGTTGATGATGTTCTAAAGAAATGGATTAGATGTTTGCCAATGAAGAAAGGCGTAAACACTTTTTCAAATAATAAAAAAACTATTGAATTGGTGTTTTTTTTTTGGAAGCGCGTGACGTACTTGTTGGCATTTGTACAATAGGAAGTTGTCTTCTTCAGTACAGGATTCAGACTCCGACGAGTGTGGTTCAGTGCAAGAGCTGTTTGGGCTAGAGACCTGCAAGCACTTGGTACGTTCGAGTAAAGTTTCCTTCATGGACTGGAACTTTGGTATGAGCTTGTGTTTACGCTGGTATAAATCGGCGTCAAACTTCTTGGCAGCAGCTGCTTCATTTTCCAAATCAGTTACTAGCATAAAGGTAAGTCGGCAATTAAGACAAAAAAGGCGTGATGCTGAAGCAAAAATAGACTTCTTTTAAAAAATACGTACGGAGTTCAGTAACACGACCAAGCATGGTAGCACAGTCTTTGGACTCCTCCTGTGGAGATTTGGCGGTGAAGATTTCGTGAAAGTGTTTATGACAAAAGCCAAACTCTTTCAAAACGACTTCTTTGCATCGTTTGCCGTCTCCTTTGATCTTTTGGTATGACGCGCAGCATTTTTTGTATAAGCACGCTGGATCTTGTTCGATATGTTCAGCACAGTAATGTGGGCGAGGTCCTAAAGAGTTTCAAGTAAGTAAACTAAAACAATAACAAAGAGTTTCGAAAAAACGAAAAAAAAAAAAATTAAAACCGAAAATAAAAATCCAAAAAGAGCGACAAAAACCGTCAGGTAAATCTCGTAAAAAAAAAATCCCCAGAGAGAGACAAAAAAAGATTGTATTACTATATTACTACAGAAAAACTGCGAGTTGGTTTGTAATGAAAAAAAAACGTACCAATGAACTCCATTAGAGCTGCGTTTCTGCAACGTTCGTTCTTTTTCTTGTTGCGACCCTTGCACTGCACAGCGCCTTTGGAAAGCACTACCTTGGCTCTAGTTTTACGTGGTCTACGTGTATAAGGAGTAGAGCGCACTTTGCTGCTCTTGGCACGACGAATCGGACCAGAGCGCTTTTTAGGGCTAGGTGGTGACTCTCGCAGAGGAGAAGACCTAGGCGATACCATAGGCGAAGTTTGTGAGTGCTCAGAAGGCGAAGAAGGACAAATAGCAGGAGGTGAAGCTACTGGGTGCGTAGAGATTGAACAAGGCGCTGGGGGCAATGTAACATAAGCGCGAGAAGCCTATAAACACAAGATTAGAAAAGTGACGAGAAAGTTTTTTGGTAAAATGACGAACATTTCGAAAAAAGGCAAAAAGGTAACGCATTTGTGCACCAAAAACATTAAAGTAGAAAGCCTCAAATTGAACGTTTAACGAGTCTTTACTTTTATGGAGAAGTACTCTGTTAAGGTACAGAAAAAGGTCAAAAAAAAAACGGTAATTTCGAAGAGAGAAAAAAAAGAAACAGAAAAAAAAATTGTTTGAATTCTTACGTATTGTGGAGGGTACTGCACAAAGTCTGTTTGTTGAGGGGCTCTGTGATAACCAGACATGTGAGCGTGCTGATAAGGGCTGACACGAGGGAACATTATAGACTGGTGCCTTGCACCGTGGTCATAGTAATTTGGGAAGTTTGTAAGGAACGTAGGAGGTGCAACAGATTGCTCGTAATACTTTGCTCTTGCGAGTTGTTGCTCGTAATAAGGATCATAAGGGCTGAATTTACAAATTAGTACAAAAATAATACGTTTTGTATGACGTTATACTTTCGTATGGTGTCGTACGGGTAAGAAAACAAACTCGTAAGAAATTTAAAGTTGTATGGTTAATTTGTCCATTAAACCAAACTTTTACAAACTAAAAGGGACGTACGTTTCATACTGAGGAGTATAGGTATTTGGGATCATCTCAGGTTGCGATACTTGAGAGTACGCTGGCAATGAAAAACAATCTTCAAAAGATGGCTCAACATGACCATAAGGGTCTCCGTAAACCTATTTAGAACGTCAATTCGTACTGTTAACATGTTGTAGCGTTTGTACGGTATTGTAAGGATCCATTTTAAAGGACATAGAATCAACGGGTAGTCTCGATTCAATACTGAGTCTCTCGTTTACCTTAAACGATAAGTAGAACTCTAATATGACATATACACACCTGCATATTTGAAAGTTAGGGGCCTACTAACCTTTCCGAACCAACCAACGAAAAAAAGATATTTGCGGCCAAAATCTTCGTACGCCCAAAATCCCGTTTGTGACACGATCACTTGCCTGTTATAGCGTGGAGGAACACCCACACCCAACGCGTATGCCCTTGTAGGCCGCACAAATTTTAATACACATTCCTGTCCAAAAGTGCTGTTGGGTTTAGGCTTGCCGCTATGGTTCACACTAGCGCTAGCTGGTATGTTTCCAGCACGGTACAAAACAGAAAACTTGAACTAACGACAAAACAATCTGCTGTGGAGCAAGTGAACCCGAACTAGAATGATACTATAATGCTTCACGGCGTATCGCTACACGCAAAATGTGGGGCGGTTTAAAAAAAACCGATATCGTCTGTCAAAAACCGTTCTACATTATAGCGACATCATCAAAAGTACTACTTATAGGAGTTACACTCCTTTTAACCCTCCCACGTGGCGACAATTCACAATTGAATCCCGTCGTTGAAGATTTTATTTCGCTACGCGTAGAGAATATCAAAATTAGCCTTTACCTTTTTTTTTGTTCGTTGATGACGAGATAATGTGTTTTTCGTAACAAACAGACTTTTATTCGTTTATTCTGTATTACTAATACAGAAAATACTCGATTTCCTATTAGCCCTACGCTCAGGGTAAACAAAGCTGCACGCATTTCGATATTTGCAAGTTCTTGAAGAAAGTAGAAATTCTGTACAAGTTATATAACTCCTGACGACAGGAGAATGTTCAATGGTAAGTATTGTGACGGTAAAAAGCTCAACTCAACAAATTGTGTTTTCAAAAAACCGACTTGTTTTCAGTCTATAATGTCAGGAAATACCAAAGAAGGTTTCGTGTTGTTTCTATTTTGCAGTTAGGTGCAAAATAAATGCTTTTTGCAGAAAAGTGTTTGTGTATTTTTTAGTTTTGTACTCGCACAAATGTATTGTCTTCGCGAGGAGTATGAGGTACTAACAGTGCGTGGTATAGAATGAACGCTCGTACTTTCGTAACTTGCACGTGTACTCGATGGCCTACATACTCCTTTCGAATGCAGCTGTAGGCTAACAAGAGCGATAAACAGACGGAGAAATTCTACTTTAGGCTGAGCAGTAGTACTCCGCCTATTAGGCATAGTACCGAAATACCAACAAGTAGAAATAATAGCAAATAGTGTACCAAGTACTTGATACACTCAGGCAGAAAGCAACGATTGTCGTGTAGCCTGCCAGGCTTGGCAGAACTAAAACGTAAGTAAATAATAGGTTACGTGAACAGGCAAAGTGATCAGAATATTAGAAGGATAAACTGCAATGGAAGCATAAGCCAAACGGTGCTACAGAGAAATGAATGGAACAGAGTCAGGCTTGTACTTTGTAGTACATTAGTACGGTCAACAATGCCGTCACTGCAACTGTAGGGTGTGGCATAGCCCAAATTGTATTTCAATAATTGCGTCGCGTTGGTAGGTTGACATCACGTGTTCTTTGAGCAACTTGCCATTGGGTTAGTGCTGTAGTTTTTTGCAGATGAACTGCCTATCTTGTTCTGAACGTGATGTGCTTTTGGCAGCACTGCAAACTTTACTAGATGTCGAAGTTGCAACTCGTCCTTGCTAGGTGTACTGAGGCAATCTTATAGGTTGAAAGGAGTCTATTGAGATTTTTCATTGATATCTTCAGCACAAACTTGAGTACAGCTTGCTTTGTTCACAGTTACACTTTTTTTGCAACATCGAATGCCCTGATAGAAACGTATGTAGTGGCTTGGCATCATCCGTTTCGAAATATTCTCGTTGCCAACTACAAAACGGTTCTTCAGTATGATTTATAACGATCATATAGTCACAACACTTGAGAGAAACAATTTTTTAAATCTAAAGGCTTATTTTATTTGTACACAACGACGTGACACGAGTTTTTTTATGGGTTTGGTTTACCATTCGTTGATACGGATACAATGAAGACAATGAGGGAAAGTAGAATTGCGTCATCCGAGGAGTTTGATTTGTTTATGTTTTTTTTCAGTCCGTGAAGGATTGTGTACTAACTACGTTTGACTTGTGAAATAACTACTTTAAAAATATGTAGTTTTGCCATACTCCGTAGGGTTTGGAAAGTTAAAAATAGCTACATGCTATTTTTTGAATCTATTTTGGCCAGTTCAAAAAGCCTTAGAGTTCTTTTCGAATACCCCGTGTGACCGGTACAGCAACAAACCTCCTCATCTACCACGGCTTATATTACGCCTTCTGTTCTCATCTTTTTTTTTTGATCTGTTGCTTTGCTATATTTTGTGTCATCCACCAAAGCGTCTGCGGTACTAATCAATAAGCATTGTAAACAATGTGAATGATATTGTCATGTATACTTGAGTACATATGATGGACTAGCTAACTGAATGAGGACTTGGTAAAAACAGTAGTCATACAAGATCAAATACCTTTT
>JALMLS010000221.1:0-19190 GCA_038496445.1 Trichosphaerium sp. ATCC 40318 | reverse complement strand
TCTACATCGCCAAGTACCCACCAATATGGTACAGGAATAAGTGTTATTCCTAAAGAGATTAAGTACTATCCCTATTGTTCACAAACAAAGGAAAACAAATTTATAAAGTCGTTTCATAGATTACCATGACTTCGGCATTTTAATACTTTCTCCGCGTCACATGCTATTTGTATGGTTGCTGGTCCAAATCGCTGAGGTATATCTCCATAGTGCTGCTCTCCTTGATATTCAAAAGCAATCTTTATTTGAGGTATGAATATATCCATTGTAACTTTAGCAGAAGTAACATGGTCAAGGCCTGGAGCATACTCTTCAAATACATCGTATGAAGGAAACAGTTTTTTAATACAACTAAGCAACCACCTTGTGATTTTTGTGTAAGTGGGTTTAAGAATAAAACGAGAAAACAAAACGAACAAAATAGAATACAATGAAAAACGTGATAAGGATTGTTACGAAAGTAACACTCAGTCGATTTTTTCGAAAAGGTATAGCCAGAAAAAAGTACCTTTGGTTGGCACGCTTTTCAGCACCTTCGGATCTATTTTCAAGAATTGTTGTTTGCTTCTCTTTTTTACCAGGATATAGTACAGTCAAACAAGCAGGCCAATAAGAAATAATACTACTACCACCAAGAGCTTTTAGATTATCAACAGAAACACGTTCCCATTCTTTTTGTGATTTAATGTTTAATTCTTTCTTCGCATGTAACAGGAATCTTTTAACATTTTCAGTGTTTGTCCAGTACCCACGCGGTTTTGTTCTAACATAATCTAGGACGATCTATTATTGAAAAAGAATGATAACCAGGAACAAAAGAACAAGTAGCAAGAAAGTAGAAAGCAAAAAATTTTAACAAAAGATTAGTTCGTACCAGGTTTTGTTCGGAATCTATCAGAATTCCATGGGTGTTCTGGATAAACAGAAGCTAACATTTTACAGATAGAAAATCCAAAATTGCTATAGAGTCGGTGAACATAGCCAACAAAGCTGAAAAATTGAAAAAAAGAAAAAGAGTCGTACTCAAGAAGTCCTGCTGCGCCATAACTAAAGAGTACATTGAATCCAATATTATACCAATCATCAAGTTTAGTTATTCCAAGTTTGTCTTCAACCTGCAATGAAGAGATTAACAAAACACGGGAAATTTGAAGAAAAAAAAAGGTGTTCGAAACAAGAAAAGCTCAATTGAAGATTCTTTGCTGCAAGAGTGTCACATAACAAGCTTAACTTACATATATTATATACATTAACCTGTGATCTGATATATGCCAAAAATATTTTCCAACACGATCTAGAAATCGTCAATGGTCAGCATCAACAAAAGCAATCTGTTTTATAAAAAACTATTTCTAGTTCATAACAAAAAAGGTCGTTAAGTTGTTATTACGTACTGAATTTCCAAGGTACCCACAAAAAGTCTGGATATACATGAGATAAAACGCATTTCATAGAATTAGAAAAATTACTATGAACGCACGTGAGAAAAAATATTTTAGTAATCATAAAAAACTTACGTTATTACTCCTCTGCCACCTGCTCTTGCAAAAGCCTCTGATTTTATTTCATACCAATCCTTTATTTCTTTAATATTATATTCTCTCTCAGCCTAGAAAGTATGACTCTATGTGTTGATACAAGACTAACAAATATAAAGGTAACTCACTGCTATAATGAAATCTATAACATTTTGACTATCTCGCCAATGATCCTTTGCTACTTTGAGGTGTTCTTGATATATTGTCAATACGTTGTAGAGTAGTGATTAAATACTAACCAAATCGGAAAGGAATCCATGGGTAGTCATAAATATCTGATAGCATTTTTGGCATATTCCCACCGTAATACCTAAAGAAAAACATGTCAAACGAAAATAGTAATCTTCAAGTAATGATACTACTCACGCCAGAAGCTTTGTTCCTCCAACTTTTTCAATACCGGCTTGGTGTTGTTTATACCAATCAGAAGCTGTCTTAACACAAAGTTCTCTAGCAATCTTACAAAAAATACGTCAATCACAACGTAAAAAGAGTAACATATACAATAACCAGTGGCATCAAAAAACAAAAACGCCAACTGACTTGCAATTCTTTAATTGCTCCTCCACTGTAATTATACGAAATATCAAGATTGTGTACCTTATCTGCAACATAGTGTCTTGTCTTTATATCGTCAAAATAGCCAGGTAATAACGCCTCTGTAAAACAGAAAAAAAACTAAGTATGCGCACATGTCATTGCACGTGAAATAAAAAAAAAAGTGTACCAAAGCACCACGGCTTCCAGGCAACACTAGGATATACTCCACCTAATAAACGAGCTAGAGAATGGCCATATTCGCTTTAGAACAAAAAATTATAAGTTGAGATGGCAAATAACCTTGTGCGGTCGTTGTTTACCTTATAAGTTGCTTTCCGCCACATGATATTATATCTTGCCACCGTACATCGTACCATTGATCTTGAAAACGTAGATTTACAGTTTTTTCAACCTACTCATCTGTTAATGGCATTATATTATGTCCTTATATTTGTTGACCTTTATAACAAGCGATTTAGGTTCATTTCCAGCTCTTAAGAGCAATTCTCTCTCCCTCGCTGATTTTTCGGCAAATAATGTCTTCTGACGCGTAGTATTCCTCAATTGCTGTCTAATGGCACTGCTCGCCATGAATTTCAAAACGTAAACCACCTATAGCCATAACGTGGACCTATACCACAACTGCACTCACCACGTAACGGTTTCGCTGACAGACAGCACACTTTGACTTTGTTAAGCCAAAAAATCGGAACAAATAGGCTATTTTGTACAAAGAAGCATAACCAAACATATGACTCAAGTGACAAGGTGCGAAGCGTAAACTCAAATTGGTATTGAAGCTGTTGGATCTTTACTCTTACAAAAGTCTTACAAGGAAAGAACGTATTTAGCCATAGCTTCATAGACAGGAGTACCAAGACCAGTAACTGGATCCCAACTAAGAAAAGTAAGCATCAACGAAAGAGACAAAGTTCTGGATTTTAAAAGAAGAAAATTTTACTCTGTCGTACCCTTTTCTTGCTTCAAATCCTTCAGTACCACAACCTGGGTTGCTACCTGAAGTAACATCAAAGAAAGCATCAGGGTGATCTTCAGCGAGTTGGTAGAGAATAGGGTTCAAGAAACCAAGGGATGGTTTTCCAGCTTGAAGACGCAAATCATTAAGCAATGACATAACACCAGCGAATGTAGGTGAAGCACAACTGGTTCCAGCGACCTCTAAAGACAAGTATAAGCCACATGGTGTGTTCAGAAGGGACAAAACACGTGCCTGGCATTGTGATACGATCGTAAACAATGACGAAGCCTTCAGCAAGCGCAGCGACATCTGGGAATCCACGGCCTGTTGCATTATAGTAGTGGCTTGCTGGGAGACTGCCTGATCCGCTAGATGAATTAGTGAGATAACAATCGATTTAAAGGGAAAACTGCTCGAAAAGTTGTGAAAGTACTAACCTTAGGTAGCTCTGTACTTGTTTGGATTGATATGGAGGTTGGCCAAAGTAGTTTGAGAATCCACCGCTTGATAACCCAGCTGCAGTTTCAACACTCTAGAACAAAAAAACCGTAAGGGCAAAGAAAGAGAGAAAAAGTTTCTTACTGAGAAAAGACCAAGTGTACTACCACCAACAGCAGTGATGGAAGGAGAAGTAGCTGGCCAATCAGGAGCAAACTTGGAGCATCCAATAGTAGAACCACCGACTAAAGCAAAAGATAAGTAAAAGAGAAATAAAACGTGACTTGTCCTTGTCCGCAAGTCGACAGAAAAAAAAATTACCTCCAGAATCTCCAGAAGCGAATAAGATTGAAAGACCTCTGACACCTTGTTTCTTGAACTCTACTTCAACACGGTCGGCGTATTGAGAAGTGATCGAAGACTCTGTATCACCATAACTGTAAAAATTAAAAAAAAGAAATGTAGAGAAAAAACAAAAACCCGCTAGCACTTCACTAACAGTGCGAAAATTATACTTACCTTACTGAATTTACTAATGGCGCATCTGCTGTCTTATCCATAGCCAACAACCAAGTAAGGAAAGGTTCTTGGTTAGCGTTGCTGCCCTAATTTTAATGTTTTAGCTTTTTGGAAAAAAAAAAAGCAATTTTTGTTGTACCTCATTAGACCAGAATACTGTAGGTACACCCTGGCCAACGCTCATGATGTATTGAATATCTAGACTTGCCTACACACAAATTAAAACTTCACACAACAATGGTGGAAACCAAAAAAGCCAAAGAACTCAATGAGTTTTTTGCCTAACCGGTTTTTTTCCGTTCTAATGTTTACCTCAACACCTGCAGGTGACTTGTTTGGGCCGATAACTTTTGGTGTGTTACCTGTAGATTTAGGCCAGAATAGGCTAAAGAACTCAGACAAATCACCTTTCCAATAGTCAGAATGGAGAAGAATAGGAATCAAAGGCAAACAACGTACCAGGGGAATAATATTGGCCAATAAATTGAGCAACGTTTTGGGAATTATTAGCAGCTTTACCAGCAGCATCACCAATCTTATATTGCTGACGAATAACAGTAGGTGTGACGTATAATGCTTCTGTGCTTCTTTTTGAAGCCTTTTGTGTTGGTGGCTTAATACCTGGGTAGTGCTTGATACCAAAGACCAAATCAACATGCTCTGAAATGTCGTTTTTAGTGATAAAAATTATAATAACGCTTTTTGGCGTTTATGGTATTTTAGTAAGTACCTGCTACTTCTGATGGTAGAGAGTATGTATCTACGGCTCTTATGATACGCTTTTGAGTACGTTTGTGTGTATACTCATGGAACTTTACTTGAAATACACTTTCTGCAGATTCTAGAGACATTTCCACTTTAATGTATTCACCTTCAAGCGAAAGAGAAACGAGATTAGCGGCGTTTTTGATCCTATAAAAAAGCTGTTAGCGTTCTGTAAAATGAAACGATCGTTAATGCTAATTGTTTTGTGTAGTTAGCAGCGCTAAAATTTTAGCGCTACAATTGGTTTTGAACAAAAATCATCTCATAAAAGCAAGTTTTGGGTTTTCACTTTCAAGTATCAAAATATGTACCAGGTAGTTACTGTGCTTACAGCCTCAGGTTTTGGGGCAAGCATAGCGTGAACCTCGTCCAAAGTAAGGTATTTAGCGTAATTTGACGATTTAGGGTTGCTGACATCCCAGAACATGGCCTCTAGTTGTTGTACGTTCTGTTGTTTCAGAGCAATAACAAACTCCAACGTTTCGGTTGGCTTTCCACGTTCTGTTACACTGGTTATGGATTGCTTAGTGATATAAACGTACGTCCGCGTTCCCAATGCTCGCTTTCTCTAGCACCAGTTTCAAATGAGACTCTGTGTGCCTGTACAGCTAAAAGTAGAACAGCACAAACTAACGTGATGCGAATCATGGTGATTTGAGGATGATAGACAATTCTAGAATAAACCAAATGTCAACACAAGTATGCCTCGTTGTAAACTACTACGCAAAGTACGTTAGGCACTACTCAGTGTAAACCTAATACACTCACCGCTGAATTATGCGTGTGGTTGCGAAAAGGTTAGTATCATTCACCTACCGCGCTTTTTGAATAATTTAACAAGTAATGGAGCGTTAGAAGCAAATCAAAACACCATATCTTAAATCAGCGAAAAGAGCTTGATAACGTCGGTGAACGCCTAAAAATCAAGCAATTAGACGAGTGGTATGCTGTAGGGAAAAAAACACTGTCATCATTTTCAGCCAGAGCATTGTTAAACACGTACACTTCTTTCTCCTTGTTGTTAAGGTGGCCTACCATTTTATACTTTATTAGGGTTTATAACGGTTCTATCTCAAGTTGCATTTGTTCAGTTTACAATAAATACACGTGGGACAAGCAACGTTTCAGGTGGTTTTGGAAAAACACAGAACAAAGCAAGTTTATTGATAAGGTTGTTTTAGACAGGCTCCACGTGGTCATTGGGATAATAGAGATAATAGAAAGGATGCCGTTAATATGGTTGGCAGGAGATTAAATTGTAAAATACTTGATGATTGGTACAGGGTATCGTTCAAAGATGCTATGAAGAGCGGTGCTAAAAGTTTTTTGTACGTATTTGTACCTCCTTAGTCTAGTAATTCCCGCTCAGGTACGACAACAAAACAAGGAAATGCTGTAATCTTCTAGATGCACTATCCTCCTCCTTCCCGAATCATCCTTGGGATGCTCAAAGGCTCAAGTACGTTGTGATTTGTGATGCAAAAACCTGTAAGTTTTAAATTAGTTACCGTGCTCCTGGCTATTGGAGCTCTGTGGAAATTCATAAACATGTCATGAATACCTCAGGAGAGAGGCTTGATGTAAAGACAATGGATGACTGGTATAAAATTCGAGTCGAAGACGTCTCTGAGAGGAATACGACGCGCTTATTGTATGTTCGAAAAAAGAAACTTCACGCTTACAGGATTTTTGTAAAGGAATGTTTACAGTTGCTCCCTTTCAAAGTGTCTTGAGACATTATATCCACGGTACAATTGGGATACGAAGTGTTTCACGTAAGGCATTTAGTGTAAACATTTAGGGTAATGCGTTTTGTTTATATAGCCAAGCGCCTAAATACTACTGGGATGATCCTAGAAACCAAAGACGGGCTCTTGATGATATCGGAGAAAAATATCAAATAAAGACACTAGATGGATGGTACACACGTGGTAATTTACGCAAAATAGTACGCGAAAACGGTCCTATAGCAAAAAGGTAAGCCGTATAGAAACTTTACATAGTTTTAATACCAGAACATTTAACTGTTTGTTTCACACCGTTTTAGACACTTTGGAGCTTTCAACGCTTTGAAAGCTCTGTATCCTTCATACGACTGGAAGGGGGCACAACGTCATTGGTGTGAAGAAAACCAAAAGAGTTTCTTAGAACAGGCCAAAGAGGCTTTACACATCACCAGACCAACGGAATGGTAAAGGAACACTAAGCTGTTTTTTCAACAAAAAATCTTACCGTTATTTGCAGGTATCACGTGTCACTTCTGCATTTACAGGCTGTGGGAGGAATAAGGTTACGCAAATATTGGCCTAGAGCATTATCACTTTTACACGATGGGTATGGTTGGGATTGGAATCGTTTTAAACAGAGTGGTAAAACTTCACAACAAAAGTATGCCGTCTTAGTAAATAGGCTACTCCCTTACCTTCTTCTAGGCAGTTGACTAGATTTACAGCAATGCTACTGAATAGGTGAATGTTTCTATGACACTCAACGCCTATTCCAAAAAAGCCCTCAAAATCACTGCTATGGGTGTTTGAGTGAGTAACAAGTTAATTTTTCGGAGTAACAAAAATTTATTTCTGACTCTTTGTGCTGGGTGATAGGAAGTGGTAAGTCCTTGGTATAAAGTGCAACATACATACAATATTCCAACAAACAAAAAATCAGGGTACTGTAATACTTTATAATCATACAACTGGGTAAACAGCAAAAGATATCCCCTCCAAAATGCCAAAAAAAAAAGTCAAGACTTTTTTTGGTGTAGTTCCCATTATCAAAGAATGTTATTGGAATGATAACCAACATCGCGTTTAGTACTATCCATACTTGAATTATTCGTTGGATCAAACGATCTATAAAAAGAGAAAGAAGTAAGAAAAATAATTCATAAGAATACTACAAAAAAAAATAATAATAAAAGAGCAACGTCAAAAAGACGTACTTGACATCCTGTGTAGCTTTATCATAATCAAACCCTAATATTTTTGCAAGAATTACACCCAAATCATAATTCTTATGCTGACCAGCGAATTTATCACTATCAGGTCCATAAGCGTATACATTGACATCTACACCCTGTAATACAAGTTTTTTAATATTTCAAGAAATAATTTGTTTTTTTTTTTTGCTTGTATCGTACAGTATGTACATGTGATGTCCAGCCTATTTCACCTCTTGCTGAAAATATAGCTGCAAGTGCTTCTTCAGTAGCAACCGCTATTAGAAAAACATATTAATAAGGATGGATTGATTTTTTTTGTGAAGGTTTTTTTTTTCTCTTTTTCTCGTACGTGAAGTAGCAAGTCCATTCTGTATTAGAGATACCTCTTCAGGTGTGAGTGTATCTATTGGGGTGTATGTTCCAATGTCTTCTTCAAGCTTTTGTAAATTCTCTGTAGAGTTAAGCGCAGCAAGCTAAAAAAACCGATGAGAACAAAATACAATAAAAAGGTAAGAAAAAAAAAGGAGAAAATCCCTCTCTACGCACGTCCAATTGCGCTACAAACCATTCACAAGTGTGATTAACTTGTGAAAGGAAGTCTAAACCATAATTATATTCACCTACTCCAAGAGCCAAACCACCTAAAGAGGTATAAGTAATTATTGGTATTTCGAACAAAAAAAGAAAAGAAAAGCGGAGATTTGGCGTTACCTGTCTCATGATCAGCTACAGATACTACTAAAGTGTTTTTATCTTCTTTAGCAAAGTCAATTACTGCTTTAAACGCCTCATCAAAAGCATTTACTTCATGGTAAGCACATGCTAGGTACAATAAGTAAAAAATTAAGCATAGTAGTAAATCGTACATGGATCGTTTATGTGACCACAGTGATCAATACGACTACCTTCAACAAGTAAAAAGAACCCATCTTTATTATCTAATAATACATTGATGTCATTAGAAGGGAAGTAGAGCAAGAGAACGAGAGAAAATACCTTTGTTTAAAATATCAAGTGCTTTTTTTGTCATTTGAACAAGACTTGGCTCAACATCATCGACTTCCCTGAAGCATTCAATCAATAAACGCGTTCGAAAAAATTAATGTACCTATCAAGACTAAATGCCAAGTGTTTATCTGCAAATAACCCGAGTACAGGCAGCTTAACATCCCCTTGAACTCAGCGTCAGTAAAATAGTTGACAATGAAAAAATCCCAAGATTTTTACCACTAAGCTCTGCAGCAGTTGTAATAATATTAAGCCCGTTAGACTCAGCCTCTTTCCATAGTGTATTATTATCCTGTGTGAATACAGTACGTCCACCACCAAACATCACTTCTAGTCCACTCTTAATCTGTTGACCAGCAATGAACTCTTTCCAGTATCTGTAGAAAGGAAAAAAATGAGATACGGAAGTCAATTAATATAAGTGTCGTTCTGTTTTACCTGCTTATAGAGTGTGAAGTAAAAGCTGCTGGTGTTGCATGTGTTACTTCGCTCGTTACAACGAAACCAGCTTTCATATTCTTCTGATTCATAGCAGCTTCCATAAGAGTCCCTTTTTGTGTTTATTAATAAGAAAACGGGAATCAGAAATTTTTGTGTAAAATATTAGATCTTATATTAACGTCACGTCGTACCACAAGATGTATTCTCTGGTGTCGCAGCTAGATAGTGATTGTTTGTACGTAGTCCACACGCCCAAGATGTTGCGCCAGCAGCTGAATCAGTCACAGGACTAAAAAAGTGAGATTACACGAAACGTAAAAAGAAAAGGTGTAGTAAATAACTTCATGAAAATGGTGACACTTGGAGATTTTTTCTTGTTACGTTTTGTGCTGTGTACCTATCAGCTGAGCGAGTTCGTGAAGTGCCCACAAGGTATGAATCCATCTCTAGTGGTTTATCACCGTTCATATGTACTGTAAGTGTAGTATACGCTGGACCATAGCCATCTGGTACTAAAAAGATGACATTGCGATGTTGTCCTAAACAAATAAAAGGTAAATCGTTTTGTAAAGGCAGTGTTAATGTACTTGGTCCTTCGTCTGTAAGGAAAATAACGGCGAAAACTCCACCAAGAATAATTAAAATGGTTACAATGAGTATGATTACTAATTTCTTCTTTCCTGTCCAAAAACCGGGTTTAGGAACAATAACCTACGTAATTAAATTAAAAGCAGTCACTTTTAAGCAAACGTTCTTACAGATGTTTGTGCTTCAGTTTCATCTACGTCAAAAGTGTCTGATGTGAGAGATACAGAATCATACTGCGTCTTGGCGGCCATGTTGGCACTTTGAGACTTGTTTTCTTCTTGCTTAATTGCCAAAGGCTTAATTGGTGTACAGAGCGTTGAGATCAGAAAAAAAACTTCTTTTTCTTTCCGGAAGGCACCTCTTCCTGACACTGATACCAAAAAGAACAATCATTAGCTCTCCAAGCGCTACAACACTGCAACCTCAGTCGAAAGACCCCGTACACTACAAAGACCCACAAGTACGTCACACAGTCGGTAGAAACAGCGTAAAGAGAGTTAAAGAATGTTCTGATATCAAACACCCCGTAACACCCCATAACGTCTACGTAAACCCCTCGAACCGTCCAGAAATCCTTACACAACCTCACCGCGCAAAACCAAACAAGCAAAAAACTTTAACCGATAAATTTACCTACTTTTTTATGTACCTTACTAAAAATTTACCTCGAGAAAATAAAACAGGAAACAACACCTCAGAAGAACCCCGGAAAGACAATGAAGTGTACAAAAAACCAAATAAACAAATTTTCCGAAAATGTAAAATAAAATCTCTAAAACAGTCTTACAAACACGTGATAAACGTAAACCACCAGTACATCCCCTCCACAAACCCTCCGAATAAATACCTCGCAACATACCAAACATGTAAAGTCAATACACACAAATTGTATCAAGTATCGAACATGACAACAAGACAACTCGACCTTCCAGGCCTAGACAGCGATGATGAAGACTCTGTTGAGATCATCACCTCCACGACCAACAACACAGACCTCCCAGTCATCCGCTCGCAAGTCCTTAGGAAAAAGATCCAGGACACGCACGTACCTCCTCGAACTTACCGCTACACCAAAGAATTTGTGCAGAAAGGCTCCTTTTACCCCCTTCTCGTAGTAATGTATGACAAGGACGATCCATGTGAAGTACAAGTCTTCATCAATTCGATCAGAGGTGACATCAAAATTGTAAGATTCACCGGCGGCATCCAGTACATTGGCATGACCTACGCTGTCCTCCACAATCTCGAAGACGCTCAAACCCTCGCCAAGCTACAGGGCTGAAACTAAATAAGGCTTTTTTTACAAAAGCCATTTTTTTGCCACCAAATACAGCCTTATTTTTCATCAAATTGCCTTGTTTTTGCCAAAAAAAATGAGCAAATATGAGGCATTGCCTTGTAATTTTGGGCTTTGGAGCCTCATATTTGGGCCAAATAGCAAGCAACTGGTTCACTAATTAGCCTTAAAATAGCCTGCATTGTTGGTCCAATAATGCCTCATTTTTAGTGCAACAATAAGGCATTTTTGCCCTCAATTTTTGGGCATAACCCAGGCACCATATACTCATAAAACAAGGCTTTATATAGGCATACAATAGTGATTCATTTATTAAAGTACAGTACACAAAACACAAAAAACTTCAATGTCCTCCATGTGAAAAAAAACCTTTAGTTAAAAAAAAAAATTAACAAATTATTGGTATAATTTTCGCGGACTGGAAAAATGGTTTAAAGTACCTATACTCCTGTTGTAGGTGGATTTGGGTGCTGCGGTTCGAATGGCGGCGGTTTCGTTAGAATCCATAAAATACTAAGCGCGTGGTGACGGCGTCTATATAAAACGTCAGTAGTAAATGAAAAAAAATGTTTAGGAAGTGTTGGTGTGGTGGAGACTTACCTTAAACCAATGTATCCTTAATGTACAATGTGTACACAACCAATGCCTAATTGGTGCCTATAAATTTAAGGCTGGCAATGCATAAAAAAACTAGGGCAGGCATTGCCTAAAAAAAAACAAGGCATTGCAACAATTAAGGCATTGCCCAAAAAAGCCTTATTTCAATGCCTGATTTTTGCCTTTTCTGCCATTGCCTTTGCAAAATCAGGCATTGCCATTTTTGCATGCCTGATTTTTGCCATCAATGCCTGATTTTAAAAAAATGCCTTCATATTTAAGGCAAAGCCTTGTTTAGTTTCAGCCCTGGCTAGTCTACCGAAGCGAAGAAAACGCTGAAGCCTTCGCAGTCTCAGATGTCTCCCCAGCTATTGTCAGAATACAACGCAACGGTGGCTACAAACAAGGACAAAACGTACCAATCCTCACCGCCGAAGAGATCGTCGAAGAACAACACTCCAACCACCTCCTCCCCCACGAATGCACGGCAAGATGTATCACTGCCTCATGGATCAAGAACTCCTACGGTAAAATGGTTTTTGTGGATCACATTGGCAGGAACCAAGCCTACAAAAACACTGGTCCGCTTGGTGTTGCAGATTGCGTCATCAACCTCGTCATCACCACCAACCCTCTTGGAAACAGAACCTTGGCGATTGGAAACCTCCCACGCATTTCGATAAGAAGAACCATCGACAACCTCTACGAAGCCTTCAACGACAGAATCAAGAAGCAACAAATCGTTCCAGCCTGCTCGTACTTCAACGACGTATGCAGAGGGTTCGCCATCGTCTCCTTCGACACTGAGGAAGAAATGAAGAATGAACTCCTCACACCAAGCACGATGTATCAGTGGTAAAATGAAAACGGGATTTTGGATATAAATCCCACTAAATTCCTTTGTTTTAGGGATTTTTAAGGTAATTTGTGAAGAATTCTTATTTTTATTTTTTTTTATGGCAGGATTTTTGATAGGATTACCATAATATTCCCTTAAATACGGAATTTTCAGAATTATTGTACAAAATCCACCAAATAATGTACTAATTTAGTTAGGGTTAGGGTTAGGGCTAGGGTTGAGGTTTATGAAAGTACAAATTAAGTTAGGGTTAGGGTTTAGTTTTATATTTGCAAAAAACCATCAACACCTTAGGTACATAGGTTTTTCTAGCGAACAATATCCACATGCTATTATTAAAGGTGAAAAAACCAATGGTACAGGTTAAAGTGCGTTAATCCAAAAAGTAACAGAGAACACGTTTTAGGTGGTTTGGAAAATCACTTAAACATAAATATCTCTTACTTATCTGTTTTAGGATGATTAAAGCATTGCAACAGCCTTATTACACCATTAAAGAATGTATTTAAAGCATTAACTCCAAGTAGGTTGTTTTTAAAGCTTATTTCCACTTAATTTATCAAAAAACCCTACGCGTTCTTAATTTAGCATTTACAAATGCATTAATTATTGTTCAGGCTCTCAAAACCAAATGTGATCAAATTACTTCTTTCATTTATGAAAACACGATGTATTTAACTTGTACGTATTATTTAGGATGTTTGTATTTTGTAATGATCAATAAATAAAATGACTTTGCATTAAATCTGAACCAAAGTATTAAATAATATTTTGTGTAATTTATAAAGTATTTTTTATTGAAATCTACAAAAAATACATTAAGAAATGCTATAAAGAATACATAGAGAATTCTATATAAAATACATACGCAATTCCAAAAGTAATATTCTAAGAATTCTATGAGTAATACTTACAGAATTTCATATAAATTCAATGGGAATTAAGGAAGAGTTTTTCCGTTTACTTTTCCCATAGGAAAACAGGGTGGATTACTTAAAAATTCCCATTTCTATTTTACTACTGATGTAGGCAACCTTTACAAGAACTGTCCTGTACCGTACGACAAGGAATGGGATTACTTCAACAACCGACACCGCGACACCGATGAGAAGAAGCTTGACGACAAGTACAGGAACGCCATCCAGAAGAAACTGGACAAACTTGCTCGTGTTACCAACCTCCTTACTGGCTTGATGAAACAAGTCCAAAACTTGTACGAAAAAACCCTCTCCAAAACACAACTCAACTACCCTTCCACTAACTTCTACAAAGCGCAAACGAAACAGCTGCTGAACAAGGATGCCATGCTCGTAGACTCCTTGTTATCGAAGACAAGGTTGACGTCAAGAATCCTCTCTGGGCTGATTACGACCACATGGAAGTTGACGAAGAACAAGAAGAAGAAAACGAAAACGAACCTGAAAAGAACACTGAAAAAGAAAAAGAAGAGAAACCAGCGCCAGAACAACCTCCTCAACCAAAAGACACCAACCTCTCCGCTGAAGCCAAACGTAAACGCGAAGACAAAGAAGAAGGATCCAACAAGAAAGCAAGACGCAGTGACATTGCCTTACCTCAAGATGAAGTACAATAATTCCCAATTGTACTCTTCCTCTAATAAATCTGTAACGCCTCGTATACCCATACATAAATATGTCTGAGTTTGTTCCTTCCCCTTGTGCGTCTGTTGTAAGGGATAACAGCAGGCAGCGCAAACACAATACTAGAGCCTCAACCAAGCTACGTAACGCACCCATTACCTCTGTTCTTACCGAAATACACGTCTCTCTTGCGCACAGAGTGAAAATAACAGAAAAACAACCAAAACGTCACAAACAAACAGGAAAGCATGCCAACACGTTCGCCAAGCGTAGAGCTACCAAACCTAAGCCTAATACTCAGAACAATTTCTTCTCGGATTATGAAACAAACAAAATATAGTTTTGTTGAGATTATCATTAAACATGGTACTCGATACTAACAGATTGTACCACAGAGATATGAAATGCTTCAAATGGAAATCTTAGAGTTTCAGCATATACCGCAGTGCCTTCTTTTACCACTCTAGCTACTATTAACACTGCCACATACACTATAAAGACAAGTGTTTTACAGTATAGAGGTAAGAGAATGTTTGTGATCCTTTGGAATGTCGCATTAAGTATGAACCTTTCTTGGCTTTTTACTTTTTTTTTTAGCCCATAAGGACTAAATGCCTTTTTACTCGTGTTTTCTTTGTGCGGTTATCGCCAACACTCAATGACTATGACAACTGTTTTTACACCCTGTATTAGACATTACCTGTTGTATTCAGTGATTTAATGACCGCACTGTACATTACAGCAAACTCATAACCAAGAATCAAAAAAAACCAAATATGTTCTTCCCTACGGCTACCAACATACAGTGTTTTTTTGGATTGCAATCCTTCGCTTGGATAAGAATCTGTTACTAGTAACCAGCGCTCTAAAAGAACTGTACTTGTTTACTTCTTGGGCCTTTGTGTCTTCAACATAGCTCGTTTATTGTTTTGTTGAATTAGTTAGACGGTTTTTGTTGTAATATTCGAAAATTCCTGTTGTGTACTAGTCAAACCAATTAGTGAAGAAATTCTCCCTCGTTTTCTACAACAAATCAAATAGCGTAACTAATTTTGGAATAACATCGTAAATAAACCAGCGCAAGCACTAACATGAGTAAATCATCTTTTATATTAACAACTGTGGTATTATGCTTATTCGTAGTAAGAACAGTATCAATAAGTACGTGGCGTACGACGCACGCTACTAAAGCAGGTCTAAAAATTAAAGTGGTATATACCAGTTTTTTTATGGTATATACCTCTTTTTTCAACAAAATGGTATATGAACTGGTATATACCATTTTGAAATACCACTTTTTTTAGAAATTAAGTGAATAAAAAAGTGGTATATGGAAGTGGTATATACCACTTTTTATTCACATAATGAGACCTTCTAAAAATGGTATATAAGGTGGTATATACCACTTTTTTATGGTATGTGGTATATACCACCTTTTTATTGGTATATACCACTTTTATGGTATGCTTCAAGAAGGTCATTAAGGAGCTTTTTGGTAATGGGTTTTCTTGTTGAACGATCATAGACGTCATACATTGAACGGTGCGTAGGGACCTTAGTATATCATAGAATCTAACCAAACCAAGCTCATTCAAACCGCAGGACCTGATTCCAGTACCAACATTAAGGAAACTATATTGCAGGTATTATACAGACGTTCGTGGGTACCAGACAAAGTGTTATTTTATTTTCGTTTGATATACATTAACCGACCTCCGTAGGCCTTAGTAATTGATGGATTCAGGTGGGACCACTTTCATTAGGTGCGCAGCATGTTTTTACAGTAGGTACAGCAAGCTCATGGAGATGGACGAATTTTCCAGACGCCCATAGTAATGTAACTGTAGTGGACATTGTCCAAAACTTGTAACTCACAAACTGTGTATTAAATAAAGTGTATTTTCTGGAATTGCAGGTGTACCATAAGTAAGCATAAAGTGGTATATAAGAGTGGTATATACCATGAAAAACTGGTATAAAAAAGTTGTATATAAGTGGTATATACCTAAAAAAGTGGTATAAAAAAGTGGTATATTTTTTTTTTTCTGGTGAAAAAAAGTGGTATATTTTCTGTTTTTATACCTGTTTTTTTTGGTATATTGTTGGTATATTTGGTCAATATACCACTTTTTTTGGTATATTTCGGTCAAAATATACCACTTTTTTTGGTATATACCATAAAAAACTGGTATAAAAAAGTGGTATAAAAGTGGTATATACCAAAAAAACTGGTATATTTTTTTAGACCTGAGATGTTTTAAAACTAAAAAACCCACAAACTACGTTTAAAACTAACAATTAATCTTTGTCGTAGGCGTAGGAGATGGAGGAAGCTGTACATACTTTTTCGGGAATACAGACTTTGCTTCCATGTCAAATGAACCAAACAACCCAAACTTTATAGTATCTGATACTGCTACTGAATATATAACAAAATTTGGCTTCAATAACTTCTGGAATATCAACATTGACACGACATTGTTTACCTTATCAGTGGACATTGCTTCAGTAAGTATATCCTTAGGTGGGATTCACATACTTACATGCACTTTTGACGACCCAGTTATAGGAGGTAACTATTTTTAGTCCACGTACCAAAAAACACGGGACACATTATTAGTACTACAATTCCCGAAAAAACGGGACACAGCATGGCATGCCGTTGAGACAGTTTCGTATCGAATTTTAATTTTTAGATATTTATTGGAATTTTAAGAATATTTGAGAACGTTTTTACTCACCTCAGAACCATCTTGTATTTCAATCGGTCTCATTATCATGTATCCATGACGCTATACTTATATTTCCAGAACAATTTTTTCTATTTGTTTATACTGTGCTTAGAAAAAGCACCGACAGTCAAAGAAATTGTTTCATATTGTTTTTCACAAACATTCCCAACTCGAAATGTCTCAAAAGCGATGCTGCCCCAACAACTATTTTAAAATTATTTTAAGCTGTATTTTCTTACCCAATGGTTACCAATTAACTGGCAGCGAATCATTTTAATACAGGAGTCATTGTTAGCTCAACAAACAAACTGAGCTTTCTTTCCTTAAAACGGTGTTAGTTCTAAATTCTGTGTAGGTTTTACATTTCAATCGTCTAATTTCACTGTCACTGCATCTAATATAAGCTTCAATAGTACATCATTCACGTGAGTTTGATTTATTTTGACATTTGAAATGTTTACTCTGCATCTAGGTTTGTTTGTCCCGCACAGGCTTTGACTACAGGTACTTACGCATATATATTTTCAATAGAACCACCACCACCAACTACAGCACCTCCAACACTGCCAACAACGTCACCGCCAACTACATTACCTCCTACAACATTACCTCCAACTACATCACCTCCTACAACGCCACACTGGAAAAAAAAAGTAAAACATAACATCCAAACATTAAAAGATACAGATACGGAAAATTGTTCTACCCATTCCTGGCATAGTTTGGAGTTTGTTTTAATTTTTCCATAAGGCACAATACCTGCCTCATTCCATTTCTTCCAATGAGATATACGTTATGATCTTTGGTAACAAAACCATATTGATCTTCACAACCTGATGCCTATAGATGTATTTCTTTAATATACAAGGGCATGTTTCTTTAATCGGTGGCATACTTGTGTCACAAACTTGTCAGTGTGCGGTTCTTCACCTACGTTCACATGTAACACACCGTTCTTAGTTACCATCAAGGGATAATCATAAGTTTGCCCTAGGTGTATAACAGGGTCATCCTGTGGCATTTCCTTTACAATATCCTCTGGATGTGCCCATTTACTAATCAGTATGACTTTATTTGTTTCTGTTAAGAACATAGTGCAAGATGAAGCGCAACAGCAATCGGTAAATACTTCGCCTTTGTACTTTTCATGATTCCTAAAATATTCCTATCAATTAAAAACCAACGTGTTTTACAACGTACTCTCCAACGCTTTTCCATTCTTTTTGATGGAAATAATAAGCATCTATATACGTGTTAATTATACAATATGGTAAATGCGTTTTCAGTGTACTCACTTCCTGTAAAAGTTACCAGAGCGTAAATCTTGTGACCCATTACTACTTTTTTAACTTTGTTTGTATCATCGCCAATTTCGATTCTAGCCGGTTTACCTCTATGCCACGTGTTTAAGCTACTTATCAATAAAGCATTACGCACTTATCTACAACTGAACCCCATACCCACCCGCAACTATCAATATCAACTGCACAACCACCATACTCATGGGAAGGCTCTAAAACGAGTAAGCAAGAAAAAGAAAAAAGACATTGGCTACATAGCCACGTGATACATTTTAAACTACATACCGCATTTTTTAAACGTTGTTTCTGTTGTTAAACGCAATGGTGCTACTTGTATTGGATATACAGTCGGGTCAAGTGAAGGTATTCCCAATCTTCCGTTAGCTGAACATAAAACTTATTAATAACTGGTTTTACTGGCATTAGATTCTTGTTTTAACGCACATGCTTTGCCCCAAACGTAGGTATGAGATGTACGCCAGGCAAGATAAGTCATTTTATGGTTTTTAACGAGTGTTTTGTGTTTATCAAGTACGTGCAAGTAAAATCGTTGACCAAAAAGAGAATAGGTGAGTTGCTGTCACGTTAGCGAAGAAAAACAAGTTATTTCAAGTTGATAACTTATGTTGATCTATTTACATTTAGAAGGGTTTTTTTGTTTTCTTGTTTTTTCTTGCATGTCCTACCAGCCTATATCAAATGTTCTAGATGTACATGGTAGCGCAAGAAGTACTGTATGTGTTGTAAGTATGAGACATGCTCTTAAAGTGTGTACCAGTTTATGTACATTGTCGACGGAGCAGTTTCTCGTTTGTTATCCTCATTTTTTGCGCTTTTCCTGTCATGAATGCTGTTAAGTACATTGACTTGGTGGTTTACAGAACAAATAAATAACCTCAAAGCATAAATCGTAGATACAGGCAAGTGACAGATGAAGGTGTAGCACTTAGAGGCGTACATGATCATATTCAGTGACAGATGAAGACCTTAAAACGCTTTCAGGTGTTCAGACCATATACGAAATGAGCGTGATAGACGAAGGTGGC
>JALMLS010000125.1:0-19350 GCA_038496445.1 Trichosphaerium sp. ATCC 40318 | reverse complement strand
AAAGGTTATGTTCAACAATACCGTAAGGCGGCTGCTGGGCTTGATAGTAAGTATACAATAGCGTAGTGCGTTTTTTTAAAAAGGTTACGGGTATTTAAGGATGTAGGGAGGAACACAAAACTTGCTGCAAAGTTCAATTTTTGTGCAGCGAATATGTTTCTTGGGTTTGAAGCTGATGAAGCTATTGAATTGTTTAAAGCTTCTTTGGAGTTATTTAAAAAAGCTGGATGTCATTTTGAAGCTTCAGAGTGTTTAAGGAACTTATCACATCTTTGTTGTCTGCCTACGATGAAAAAGTATAAATTGGCAGCAAAGGTATTCGAAGAGCAAGCTCTTAAACAAAGTAAGTCGTAAAAGAGGAATAATTTAAGAAACCATAGTTTGGTTTTTTTTCTACTTGCTTCTTTAGTTATCATCACGTGACTACTTTCTAATACCGATATATTATTAGTTGAACAAAAGTTTAGTTTCAAGGCAAATCTTCTTTATTTGAAGGCAATAATATGTCTATTACTGGCACGTGCATTCAAACTGCGTTTTTGTTCTGACTTTTTATTCTTTTTAGGAACTCAAGTTACCTTGTTTTATACGTGCTGGTGAATGTTGCGAACGGTTTTCAAAAGCTGTTGGATCAAGTTTCGAGTCGTCGTTACAGCAGAAGTTCGCAAAAGTAAGTAGTTTTCCGTTCTTGTGTTTTTTTCATCTTTTCTTTCACTTCAAAGGTTTTTCTTAATGTTATTAGTCGTTGATTGAAGCTTGTATGTCTCTAGATGCAAAGGCAATTAATACGTTAAATAAACAGTGCTCCAATGACGTCAGAGATAAATGGGTCAAGCGATCACTGAAGAAGCTTTACCACAATCTAGAAGTAGTATCAACTGGTATTGACACTTCTTTAGAAGTAGCCTCGGAAGTATGTCACAGTACATACTTCCTTAATTAACTAATACTAAATAAAGGCTCCAAGAGGTAGAGTAGCGTCTATGGCTAATGCGTCAATTGTAAGAAATACGTGGATAGCACGAAGCGAAGCATTTAAAATATTGGCTAAAGGTATAAACAATCTAACAACTTGTTTTTATTCATCCTTTTCTTTATTAGAAGAAGAAGATAACAAGTGGATACACCTTTCTAAATCTATCTTATGTATTATACAAATCGTACGTCACAGCAACCAAGAAAGCTCTGTTCCTGAATTTATCAATACATCGAGTGGCACCTAATTTCTTTGTGACCAATAGCCAGACTTGGAACTAGCGACTGAATTATACTATAACCTTAAAGGTTCTGAAGAAGAATACGGTAATTCTCCCATAGGCACTATGATAGAGGCATGTTAGATTTATAAGATTTACAGCGCAACTAAAACCAAATCTGCATTAGGCTGTCATTAAAGCTTGTAAATCTGGTTCACTTGTTGTACCTGTGTCGAGCCCTGACGAGTGGCTAGCAACTAATTTGTCTAACATAAAAGTATGAGCTTGTTCAAACGTGTCAGAATGATTCTAATATTGTTTGTCAAGGAGCTTATCATCAAAGGCACTTTCCTAGACTATGGCGCAACAAGCTCGAGCGTGTCTCGAAGTAGGTCGAATTCACTTACTGTAAGAGGCCGTTCTAGTTCTTTTACTGTTGACGCGGATACGTGTGCAGAGCTTGAATTAACTGAATCAGGTATGGAAATAAAATCTTGTGTATAAAAAAACTAAACCTTCATATAGGCATCATTGAAATAGCAGGTATATTCGCTGTGTTAAATATACTCTTTGTAATTAGTTTCTAGACTTGGTTAGTGGGTTAGGAGATATTGGAGATCTATCAAACTTTTCCTCTTCTGATGATACGTCAGAGCCTGAACCTGTTAAGCAAGATGATGAAAAGTAGGCTTTCTTTTTCTAAAGTTATACTTTTGCTAATGTTGTTCGTTTAGGAAAGTGACACCTCTGGATAAGTTGGCTGACATGATGGATCTTCCTGTTAATTCTTTTGATCTAGAGAGTACTCTAAAGGACCTGAACGAGTTTCAAGTTGGTGAATAAACAAGTATTTAACAAGTTAGCCCTTTTTTTTTAGGCTTTTTGAGGTACCTCTTTTAGCTTGTCTCGTTAATATGACTAGTTCGTCACCACCAAGCAAAGAAAATATACTGATACAAACACTTACGTGATGTTACTTAATTTGACCAGACTGAAGTAAAAAGCAGATGCTATCTGTGTCATTAAAGTCAACGTTTGATATTTTTATTTTGGAGAGGCTCCCAATAACAGCGGATATTCATTAGTTCCTTACCAACTCCCGCTTGACATAACCTTTACGGGCGCATTATTACATGCTGTGTAGCCTTTTGAAGGATCATACTTGAATTTGGTATTTTCAAAGTTCACCTTACATTCTGTAAACAAAGAAATACCGGTATTTCTCCATTTAACATCAAATCCTCTTATATTGATAGGGAATTAGCGAAAATAGAATTTGAAAATGTTTACCTAGGTCTTTGCCATTCAACCCAAACCTCTTAGTGCGTTATCCAAGTCTATTGAAGTATATCACCAGACTTCCATCTTGCCTCTAAACAATGAGTTATCACAAACAAAGCATGGGCAAGGGTTCTTGGTGATTTGGCATGAAACTTACCCATGTGCACATCTCTTATCGAGTACTTCTTTCATCATGCCAATCTATAAGTGTAAAACTCTGAGCAAGCTTGAACTAGTTGTTACATCACGGGCACAGAGAATGGTATTGCAAATTTGTCCCTAGTACGCTTTAGTATGCTAGTGAAACCACTTAATCGCACTTTAACGGTGAATTGTTATCTCTAGATAGGAGAGGTGGGTAATTTTCATCTGGAACACGCATAACAATATCAGGCCTTGGAAAAGTTAGCTTCCAACAAAAATTTTAAAATTGAGATAAATTCTACCTGTAGTGCTTTATAGTTGCTACTAGGGACTGCATATCGTATTTCCACCAATAAGGTATTGGAATGATAGTAATTCCTAGGAGTTATCAGTAAGTTAGCCATCATGAGTAGCAGAAAAGTGATAGTGGTAAATAACTGTAGAACAGATTGGTAGTACCATTTTCTCGACATCTTTCGAGTTTCCATAAGTCTCTTTTCTCTTGTAATATAGAAGGACCAAATAATCTTCTATTATCGGTATAGTGATGCTCACCGTTATACTCCAGTGCAAGGTTTAAACTTGGAACAAAAATGTCCAAATCAATCCATTCTTCAGAGCTTTTATACCTTAGGCCTGTCCTGTATTCTTCAAACACTGTTCTTCCGGGAAATAACTCTTTGATACAATGCAATAAAACTCTACAATAAATATTAGAACAAAAAATCAACTCAAATTGAAACAAGAAAAAAACGAGAAAAATGAGTGGTGTTGGTTTCTAGATAAAGTACAGCCAGGAAGGCGTCCTTATTTTGTATTGAATCAAAAAATAAATTAACTATAGTATGGTACCCTTGTATAGATTTTTTCTTGACCATAGGAAACAAGGACTTGTCCCAGTTAAAAGTTGGATAAATTGACTTTAATGCATTTGGGAGGGTTTTAAGTAAACTGTAACCACCAACTTGTGATAGCTGCGCACATGATACACGATACCTAGTATTATCGGGTTAAATATCTTATGCTTAGACGTTAAGCTTACCAGAAGGTAGGATGTGAGATGTTCAATTTCTTTTCAGCTTGTTTTAAAAATCTAACTGTCCATGACTTTGTACGATCAATAGGTAACTGAAGTCTTCTGCAGGTAAAGTTAAACAACGATTATTGGCTATGCATGTATAATCAATACCTGAAAAGTTTCTCTTGCCAATCATAGTCTGGATAGCAGAGGGATAAAGCTGTGTGTAGGGTCTCGTTAACTCTAAAACAAAAAATAGTTAAGGCTTCTGTAACAACTCGCTTGTCTACACTACGTACTGCTTGGGTTGTGGTACCGCTAATGTAGCTTCAGGGTTCAAGAAATAAGGTCTTAGAGGATGAGTTAGAAAGTAATATAGTTGATTCGTTACTTACTTGTTAAAGAGAATTGCTCCACCTTTTTGTATGATTTTATTTTTGGTAATATAATACCATTCGCTCAATTCCTTAATCTGTAGTGCTTCTCCAACGCTTTCGAACCTTCCACGAAGCCGTGATAGTCCCTTATGCACAGCTTCATTTCTGAACGCGTTAACTATCCAAGGATAGTCAGGGTATAGTTCTTTCAGTGTCATTGGTAGTGAATTGTCATGTCTAAGTGAGTTAAACATAAAAACGAAGCAAATCAAGTCTTGTATATTTGGACGTACTTTTTGAGTACCCAAGCGCCTCCCAATCTTACAACTTCTGCTATTGGTACGTTATACCACTCTGATAAACTCTTGATATCAAGGGCTTGGCTTATAATTGAAATTTTTTCTCTTTGTGGTCTTGTATTTGGGCGATTAGGATTACGTCTTATTGTTGATTTTAGAAGGTATGGTATTCCTTTGTTTTTGTTTTTACTCATCTCAAACAGTATCTTATGCCATCTAAACGATGGGTAAATATTGCCCAAAGCTTTGGGTACAGAGTTATTGTATCTAGATGAGTAGCAGTAAGAATTCGGATGTAGGATGATTACAAGTACTTGGAGAGTATAGACTTACCGCCCAAATTGTTTATCTGGGACGGAGAAATGCTGTACCAGTCTCTTAGTTCCATAACATCTAGTTCCATTCCAATAGCATCAAACTGTTTCTTTTGGTTATTCAAATCATCCCAGTAACCCATAGGGGCACATCTAAGTGAAGTGTCAGCGTAGTGTTAACCTATGGTACCCGCACAGAAATTCGTTTGGATTCCAAGTTTTCTCGTTGTAAATGGCCCTGGCCGCTTTGCCCACAGAATTATACCTTGTAAATGTCATTCTACAATTATTTTATGCAAGTGTCACCTTTTCAAAATGCTTGTGCCGCCAAGCTTTCTTAAATCCTTTGAAGTGATGTTTTTAAGGAGTTCTGATACGCTTACGCCAAGTTTTATCGCCAGGTTATCGAAATACTCACGTTGATTGTTTACATCATCCCAATATCCTCGCGGCGCGTGCAAAGTGCGATTTTTATGCTCTATTACAGTTACAAAAATTGTTAGCGCTCGCTAGCTTATTACCTGTTCCTTCATTCTTGGCAAGAGCTTGTGCAAGGCGTTTTAACCTCATTGCGACGTTTAAGTCAGTTGACCTTCTTTGAGCGCCAACAATTGTTTTTTGGTACAAAGCGGCATACGTCGATTATTCTGTTGGAGGCGTCTTGCTACAAATTACGCCAAAACAGACTCAACAACGTTATTGGTATTTATTGTACTGTACAATAATATGCATATACAACCCATAAGCTAATACAGGGTGTAGATAATATAGTACGCTTGTAGAATTCAAGGCATGGCGTCAAAACCAGTAGAAAATGCAGCGTCACGCTGTGAAGAGCAAGCGAATGCAGAAAAGGAGTCTACTATCAAGATTCCGAAAAGAAAGCTTAGACTGCTTGGAAATGAGTCATTCAGTCACTTGATGGAGTTGGGCGACGTAAACATCATCGTAGAAGAAAAATCAGCACCACAAGGTCTGCAAAACACTCAAGTTATTTCGTCTTTCCATTAACTGAAACCGCAGCTTCTATACGCTCTTCTAAGCTTCTTCTTGCTCGTTGCGCGTATTTTGAAAAAGCATTTACAAATGGAATGAAAGAATCATTAGATAACGATTTCCATTATGAGTTAATGGAGCAAGAGTCAGTGGACGCTGCAGTAATTTTTCTTGAAATAATGTCAGCTCTTGATAGAGAAAAGGCTGTACAACATGTTGTTGATGCATCTGATATAAGAGAATCTTCATCAGACATTAAGACACTCCATAGCGTCGTATCAAAGCTTGGTCAGGTAGGAAGAGGTCTTCTAAGTCTTCTTTTTTCGAACAGATTATTTTTATTGTTTTTTTCAGAAACCTCATTTTTTTAACACGTGATTTTTAGGTATTAGAGCAAAAACTTCAAGCTCAGTTGGTTTATCAAATGTTACGTAGAACAAAAAGAAAGCGTAATTTCTTATCAGTATTATCATGGCATATATTGGATTGGGGTGAAGTGGAGGTCTTGGATTCCTCTTTTTTTTATTTCAAGTTTTTAAAGTTGTTTCATTCTACAGCAAACTTTATTACTCAAGCTCTATTTGATGATGATTTACCTTTATCACGTTTACCACAAGAAGTATGTAGACAGATATGGTGCTCATACCTGACAGAAAGAGAACTTGTAACTTCAAGTGCTGATTGCTTTATATTAGCACGTATGTTTCATTTCAAAAAGCGTTCCTTTCTTTCTTGTTGTTGAATGAACACCTTTTTAGATATCTCAGGAGATCAAGATCTTATGGATAAAATTATAGAATACTTACCTCCAGCTTTTTCACAGTAAGTAGACACAGCGTTACGATCTATCACCTGTGTTTTTTCGTTTTTTCAAAAAAACTCATAACAACTTTAGGTATCTCTGGCAACTGGATTCAAAAGCTCCCTACTGGTGGGTACCTTACCTTGAAGAAAAAGACGAAACATATATACCAACACCAAAGTTACCTTGTTCCAAGATTTGTCAACGGTATGAAGAGATTCAAAAAAACGTTAGAACCTTTGTCAATTACCAAAGCAACATTCCTTGAACTAATGACATTGTAGCTTGATGCCAAGATTTTTTTGTGATTTATCAGCCCAAGCGTTAAAGGTACGTGTAGTTTGGTCTGCAAACATTTGTTTTTGCACTGAGAAAAAAATGAGAGCCGGTATTCTAATGATCTTCGTAGAGCGTCTTTAATCATAGAAGAAATAAACAGAAAAATGTTAAAGTTCCCGATAAATTTTCACGAACATTTGTACGTAAACAACTAGTAATAGATAATCTATATTATGTTTGTACAGTGGTTGCTAACTAAATGATCTTTTTTAGGAAATTACTAAACAAGATGTAAAAGAAAGGAAATGTTTTGAATTCTATTTTGGTGGTCTTCATTGGCACGTGATTAAAACAAATATGATTAAATCACCCTGTTGCTAACAACTTCATCTAGTAGTGTTATGCCCACATTAAGAGATGAAGAGACAGAACTTCGGTTTTGGTTTGGAATCAATGAGATTTTTCGGTGAGTTTGATTTGGGTTTTTTTTTTCTCCTTTTTTTTTTTCTTTTGGTTTTAGTCTTCTTCTTGTGCGTCTTGTGTTAACTTTGGTGTTTTGTAGAACATCTATTAAACTATCATGGTCTATAGATGGTATTTATCTAAAGAGTGCTACACCCTACCCTTTATACCCTTCACGTGACTCACATTATATAAATACTGAAGCTGTTCAAGTGGCTTTTGAGGATGCTGAAGGAAATATTGTACCAATAAGTTTGGCGCTATCAATCTCTTGTTAATTTTCTTCCAAACGAACTTGTGACAATAATAAATCCAAAAAGGAACTTTCCACACTCAATACGGTATGTGGTACTGTCGCATCTTATAAACCACTATGCCAAAAGTGTATTAACACACTCCTTGTTGTGTTATGATGCAGATTTATTATCAAAGCGTGTTTATTAAGAATTACGACAATTACAAAAGTTACAAAGCGAGAAATAATATTGTGGTATTTGATTCAGTGAAAGAGAAAAGGGACTTCGCTGAAGATATGAATCTTAAGTTAGGTACAACTTAACATTCCTCCTTGTCTAGATTAATCTAAATTGTAGAAGTATTCTTCAGGGATATAATCATCAACTTCTTCGTCAGATGAGTAAACCATTTCATAATCAGATGAGTCAGGCACGTTATTGAAACCGTTGTTGAAATCGACGTGGATAGTACCATCCGCATTAGTTGTGACCATCGGTTGTTCTTGAGGGTCGCTGTTGTCGGTGGTATTTAAGCAAGATTCAAAACGCGGCATCTTAAGTGTAGGAACAGGAGAAGGCGCATTTCTGTTTACTGGACACTTAATACTTGTTAGCGACTCATTATCTCCAAAATCGACGTCTGGATCGACGTCCATTGAAACATCATCACCATAACGTAACGCAGTATGATCTATCATGTCATGGCTGATTGGCGAAGTACATCCACTATAATTTGGCGAAGTTGGGTGATACGAAGGCGAACTCTCTTGAAAATACGGTCTCGGAGCTTTGAGAAGGCCCAGCAGATAAGTACGGCGTGCGATCGAAGATTGGCGCGTTTGGAGCGCTTGAGCGATAACAATCATGCGTGGTACCGTCGTACAAAAAGCTACGATGGTTTCGGCTTCGCAACGTCTTAAAGCGAGGTCTTGGACCATTTGCGCAAGAAGCTCGTGTATAGCTTTCATTGCGTTGGTGCTGAAACTTCCAGGTGTAAGGTCAATGGCCGGAATGGGTAAGGACGAATCGTTTGAAAGATCATCAGTGATCGTAGATACTTCAGTTCTCCAGAGGTGCTCCATGTTGCTTGTATTTCTAATTAAATTATATTCTTTCTCTCGTTGTTGTGTTCAGTGATTTGTTATTGCGTCATGTGTGTTAAATGTCAATTGTATGTATTTGTCTGTTTTTAATCAGACTGTTGTAGGCTTTGATTTGTTCAGGGCTTTCTTATTTTGCTGAAAGCTCCATCCTAATTTTCATTTGGGAAGTGTTCTTATCTTGCGCCCATCTTTTAGCAATAGTGATAAGAGCTTGTTTGCTGTTTGCCGTTCTAACTTCTTTTCGGAGTTTCTTTCTGTGGTTAGTATTTGCAATGTACCCTTCAATAATTGAATACATTGGTGGCTTGTAGTTAGTTGGTTCGTTCGTTTTAGTGCCTTCCATTTTGGTAAGTAACCGTTGTAGTTCTATTTGAAATGTATCTGCTACATTCGCTGTTCCTGCGGTTCTAGGTGACCTACGAATTCGTCGTGGTGGAGTAATTGGTACTTCTGGTGTGAAATAATCTTCTGTGTTATTATTGTTCAGTTCTATTGTCCCTTGTGATATGTTCTTTTTTTCGCGCGAAACTTCATCCGAATTTTTAACGGATATAACCGGAGCGTTTTGTAATTTATATCTTCGCCAATTTTCATCCTCTTCTTCACTGATATCATCTTCGCTACTTACTTTGGAGCTTGTTTCGCTGTTTGAGATGCTAATTTCTCCGCTAACACTCTCGCTTTGACTTAATTCTCCGCTGCTGTTTGTAGCGTCATTTTCTCCGTTATCAAGGTTGACGTCAATATCGTCTACACCTCTTGGTAATGGTGGCGCTTTTGTCGTTTGTTGTTGCCCAGTATTTCTAAATTCAATATCATAATCATCATCATCTGAGTCTGATTCTTCTGAATTCTTTGGTAGCGGCTTTGTAATAGGTCTATTTAATGTTGTACTGACTTCAAACGGTGGGTACATAGTACTTTGTTCTATGTTTCTGTCTTCTCGTTCATTATATTTTTTTAAGAATTTTATGCTAACTACATTGTGCATCCGACTCTGGCTTTTGAAGTTAAGCTTGTATGCATTCGTGTTAATACGTTTTAACACCACATATGGGCCTTTCCATCGGTGTTGTAATTTCTTCGTTAGGCCCGGTGTGGGGTTGTACTGCCACATCAGAACTTTGTCACCAACATTGAATACTGTTGTATTTGTATGTGAATCGTGATTCACTTTTGCTTTCTCTGCTGCTTCTAGCATTTTAGTTCTTGCTAATTGATGTGATTTTTGTAGGGCCTCAACCATTCGTGATCTGTATAACTTTAACGTTGTTGGTTGTTCATGTATTACATTTAAATCCAGCGGTCTTCTTGGATGTCGTCCAAACATTAAAAAGAATGGTGTTTCTCCTGTCGCTACATGATGTGTGGTACGATATGCCTGTAAGCATTGTGGTAAGTATTCATCCCAGTCTGTTTGAAACTCTTGATCACAGAATATGCCTAACATTTCTGCAAGAGTATGATTAAATCGCTCAACTTGTCCATCGGTTTGAGGATGGTATGAGCTTGTGGAAAGCTTGCGAATCTTGAACAGTTTTAATAAATCCGTCATTAATTCACTTAAGAATTGTGACCCTCGATCTGTAAGTAACTGTTCCGGATAGCCGAATCTTGCAATGACTCGATCAAATAGTAATTTTGCAATTACTTCTGTTGTTGGGTTATAACACGCAAATGCTTCAACCCATTTCGTGAAGTAATCACAGAAAACAACTATACTGTTATTTCCCAATCTTGTTGTTTTCATTGGTCCGACAATATCAATTGCAAGTCATTGCCAAGGAAAACTGGCAATCATTGGCATTAATTTACCTTGTTGTTTTCCTCGCTTGATCTTTTTCGTTTGGCAAAGTTTGCAACTGTCAATATACTTCTTAATTTGACTGTAAAATCCTGGCCAATAATAGTTGGACCTAATTGAATTAAAGGTTTTGAAGAATCCTAGATGACCATTGTTGTCGTGATGGCTCATCAGTACTTCTGATATTAATGATTTCGGTATCACAATCTGTGATACTTCTGCTTTGACTTTTGGTACTGTTGGTAACCATATGTGGTTGAGAATTCCATCATCGTTTATCCACATGAATCTTGATAGTGCAGCTACATTACGTGCTGTTGTTTGGTCTTTAGGTAATGTTTTGGTTTTGAGATATGTTGTGATATCTCTACAAAACTGGTCATGGCTTTGACACACTTTGAGTCTTTCGATGCTGAATCCAGTTTGTTCTTCATTTGTTGTATCTTTGATGAATGGTGGACGCGATAATGCGTCAGCGTTGCCATGTAACTTTCCCGCCCGTTGTTCGATTGTGAAATCGTATTCTTGAAGTGCAAAGATCCATCTTGCGTATTTTTGACGCACGTGCTTAGTGGTTAACAGCCACTTTAGTGATTCGTGGTCTGTTATTATTCTTACTTTGTTGCTGGCAATATATGGTCTATATCGTTCAGCTGCTTTAATTACGGCTAAGCACTCTTTTGCTGTTGTTGAATAATTTCGTTCAGCTTTGTTCAAACTCTTACTGAAATAGGATATGACTGACTCAATGCCGTTCTTTCTTTGAGCTAGTACTGCACCTATGCCTACGTTTGAGGCGTCTGTGTACAGTATGAATGGAAGTTCAAAATCCGGATATTCCAATATAGGGGCATTGCATAAGGCTTCTTTTAATTTGTTTATGCTATGATCTTGCTTTTGTGTCCATTTAAACTGCATGTCTGATTTCAGCAATTCATATAGTGGATATGCGATTTCTGTATATTTGTCTACAAACGAGCGATAATAGTTTGAGATCCCCAAGAATGACCTTAGGTCTGGTACATTCGTAGGTGGTGTCATATTCACAATTGCCTCTATTTTTGTTTTATCAGGTTTAACGCCATGTTGAGTTACTACATGACCCAGATATTTAACTTCTGGTACACAAAATTTGCATTTCTTTGCGTTGAGTGAGTGCGAGTATTTGTCAAATCGTTTGAATACTAATGCTAGTGCAAGCAAGTGTTGGTTGAATGTCTTAGTGAATATGATGATGTCGTCAATATAAACTAATGCATACTTCCATGTCAACCCATTAAGAAGTACTTCCATATATCTCTGGAACGTGGCCGGTGCATTGACTAATCCAAAAGGCATCCTGTTAAATTCGAATAATCCAAATTTTGTAGTGAATGCTGTCTTTTGTTTATCTTGTTCTGCAACCTCTATATGCCAATACCCACTAGGTTGGTCTAATGTGGTAAAATACACGGCTCCTGCAACAGAGTCTAGTGCTTCCTCTACTCGTGGTATTGGGTAAGAATCTTTCTTAGTTAGACCATTTAATTTTCGGTAGTCCACACAGAAACGAAGTGTTCCGTCGCTTTTTGGGGCTATTACCACTGGAAATGCCCATGGTGAATTGCTTTCACGTATTATTCCGTCTTCCAGCATGGTGTTGATCCGGTTCCATAGGTAGTCTGCTTCAGATGGTGATACTCGGTATGGTTGGTTTTTGACTGGACGTGCATCTCCTGTTACAATGTTGTGTGCTGGCATTTTGGACCTGGGGGGGCGCTTCGTGTTTTTAATAAACAGGTGACGGTATCTTGCGAGAAATGCCATTAGGAGCAGCTTTTGTTCGTCATTGATATTACTGTTCGAGAAGTCAAACATATCTCTGATCCCTTCAATATCACTGCTAAGTGTTTTCATGTCTTTTAAATCATCAATTATTGACTTTGCTTCTTTGAGTTCTGTTGATCTGATAGCGTTAATTCTATTTGACTGCATCCAACTTCCAGTTGCAATCTTTAAACCCTTTGAAACTCCCATTGTCTCATTTGAGAAGTTCGCTACCTTAATACCAGTGTGTCCTCCGTGTACCATTACTATTGCCCGTTCGACTGCTGTTCCGTGTATATTACGGAACCTTTTGTCTGGTTCGATCATCATTACTCCTGATGAGGTGAGCGAGTGTGTTCTGACTGGCACAAATGAGTATGATCTTGGTGGTAATTTTACTTCATGTGTAACAAATAGTGTTTGGTCTTGTTTGTTTGTTTGACCACGAATGCATGGCGAATTGATGTTTGGGTTGTTATTGAAGATCAGTTGATAATTGGGGGCATCAATCGTTATTTTCATGGATAGAATAGTATCCATACCAATGAGTGGTTTGTCAAAGTCATCTACTACGATAAATCTAATCCAACATGGTTTTGATAGTCCGATTGTAACTTGAAACATTATCGTTCCCATTATTTTAAGTGGTTCATGTCCAGCTCCTTGCAATGTTGCTTTGGTTGGTTGCAATTTTGTGATCCCCATTTGTATAATATCCTTGTATGGGAATATGCTTCGTACTGCTCCTGAATCTACAATGGTTTCCATAGTGACTCTTCCTGTTTTGTTTGCAAAGGTGGCTAATGTGGATAGCACCGATGTTGCCTGACTATTTGCTGACTTGATCATATAAACTGGATAGTTACCATTTTCTTCTTCAAACTCATCATTGTAATCATCATATATATTGGGTTCGTTGTCATAGTATTGATCCTCTCCCTCGTTTGTAATCATTCGTATGTATTGTCCTTGTTGTTGGTTACGGGATCGTTGTCCCTGAAATCGTTGGTTTGATCGGTTATTGTTATTATTGAATCTGCGGCGAAATCCATTGCCTCGTCTTGGTCGTTGTTGATAACGGTTATACTGGGGGTTATAACGAAATGGTCCTTGTTGTCTGTTGTTAAATTGTCTTCGTCTTTGTTGGTTAGGGCAATTGCGAGCTATGTGTCCGGTTCCATTGCAGTTATAACATCTGATGTTTGGATTGTTCGGTTGTTGTACTACATTAATAGTGCTTGGTACCGGTGTCGGTGTTGGAGCTTGTACCGTGGCCTTCATAGTACTCATGACACTGACATGAAACATAGCTACCTCAGCGGCCTCTTGGGCTGATGCTGGTCTTTGTAAAAGCACATATTGTGCCAATTCTGAGGGCATAAGCTTTAAGCAAAATGCATCTCTGAGTTGTGTTGGATCGTGAATGCGTGCTTCTCGTGCTGCAATATGGAATCGTCCGCTAAAACTACCAATATCCTCTCCCAACTGCATTTTTAATGATGCAAACTCATGCTTTTTCAAAACTGCATTTGTTTTTCTGCCATAACGCTCTAACAGGTTTTTAACAATCTGGGTCCAAGCCATACTCGAGATGCTTGAACCGTCAGCAGGCTTGATACGGTCGAGTGCTTCACCAGTGATGTGGTTATGCAAAACAATTTCGTATTGGGTAATTTCCCAGTTACTGAAAGTACTTATGGACTTGATCTTATCAAGCCAATCCTCAACGCTGATTTTGTCTACTAATCTGTCACCTGTGAAGGCGCGTAGAGAACCTTTAGGTATTGATGGGTATTTTGGTTGGACATAAACAGGAAGTTCATTCGCTAAAATCGGATTTCCGTCCTCTCCTACTGCTGCAACGCGTGCTTTAAAAACCGGCTTATACACCTCGATGGCGTCGTTGATATCCACTAACTGTTCTAACATACTAATTCTCGACTAGACTTCTTCGGCACAGAAAACGGCTGTGATCACTTAACTATATTGGACGTGCTTAATTGATAAAAGTAAGCAGGTAAAAATCTGACAGTGTCGCCAAATGTTATGATGCAGATTTATTATCAAAGCGTGTTTATTAAGAATTACGACAATTACAAAAGTTACAAAGCGAGAAATAATATTGTGGTATTTGATTCAGTGAAAGAGAAAAGGGACTTCGCTGAAGATATGAATCTTAAGTTAGGTACAACTTAACATGTTGGAGTTCGGTGGAGTCTTATACGACAGTACGCAAGTGGGCAACTTACTTACCAAACCATGTGGGTTGATAAAATAATAGAAAGTTAAAATACTTTCACCGTTTAGGCCAAACTACTTTTCACGGAAAACTATCTTTAACACGTGTTCCTTTGCCTATTGACACGTAGTATTTTATTAATTTTTGTTACAATGGGGTATTTCTCCTTTGCATCACGTACAAGAGCATTTTAGTCTTACAATCATTCCAACCTCTAAGCCAAGATTCGTTAGACATGCTCCAACCCTTATGAAAGTGTCCAGAGCATTTTGGTTGCGGTGATGATATAATTCCATTGGCGTCGTTATTATCAATATGTTTCGCAAGGTCGTAATGGGCACGTTGCCATCCAAGAGCGTATGAGCTGTTTAGACCAGCAGAATCAAAGCTTTTGTTTAAAGGGCATAGTAAATCGTTAAATGTTATCTCCTTAGCCTCTCCCATCTTTGTGAAATCAGTTAACGAATTATTGACCGCACGCTCTGAGTTCAACAACAGTCAAGCGACACAAAATCCTTCGGAAAAATCTCTAAAAAAACTATCTACATAATCGCAACATCTATTGTTATTTGTCAACTATGGAGTATAATAAACAGTTAAAGTTATCAAGTTCTATGCCATTGTAAACGTAAAATTTGTTATTGTTTGCAACAGCCTCAGCGTACTTAACTACATCTTTACTTAATTGTACTTGTTCTAGCACTTACAAACTACACCAAATCATGGATTCCCTTGTTGTTTCAGTTGAACAAGCGATAAGATACTACCACAAAAGGCATGCTGACAAATTCAGTCAGATTACTGCAAAACAGCCTGAAACGTTCACAAAACAAGTCGAGAACATTGTAAAGGCTGCAAACAAGAGCGTCATTCAACAACTTGACAAACATCTCTTTGAAAACATGGATATCATCAATGCAGCAACGAAACAACATAAAATACATGCTAGAGATGTAAATATGCCAAAATATGCACAACCAGAGGACGTCTCACTACCAAAATCCAAACAAACAAAAGAGTACGTGCACAAACCAAATGCAGATCTTTAATTTTCTGATGGCTAAATATAGAAGGCACCAATTGACAAACAAAGTGGTTGAAATGGTTAATTTTCCTCCAGAGGTTATTGCAACTATTCTAAAGCATACAGATGCAAAATCTAGATTCAATGTAGCTCAATCGTGTCATTTGATGGCTGACATCATCCACCAAGTGGTTGGATACAAAAAGATATACATCTATGACATTCCAGATATCATACAAATAAGACAGTACAAAGTATCATGAACAACACTGTTATAGTTGTTAATGTAGAAAATAATACCTAATTTTCGTTGCTATCCGGATGTCGCAATATTGATACAGACTTTACTAGACGCACAAGTGCCTTGTGGATGAAAAGCAGTGTTATCAATGATATTGATCTCAAGGCGCTTGCTGTAGTTCACTCCATTAACCTTAAAAGATGTACACATGTGACAGATGAAGGTATTAAGGCGTTGAGGGGTGTTCATACGATAAACCTTACTCGTACTTCAGTATCAGATGATGGAATAAAAGCACTAGCGGGTGTCTATGAGATAAACATAAGCAATTGTAAAAACGTGACAAACGAAGGTATCAAAGCCCTTGCTGGTGTTCACGCTATTTATCTATCTGGTTAAACATGACGGATGATGGCATCAAGTCGCTAAAGGGAGTTCACACTATAAGCGTTTTAGACATGCCAGCAGTGACTGATAGCAGCATTAAAGTACTGGAGGGGGTTCATACCATTTACCTTTCTGGCACCTCAATCACAGGTGAAAGTGTCAAAGCATTGAAAGGTGTTCATACAATCTACCTTGATAAAACAGCAGTTACAGATGAAGGTATTAAATCACGAGTTCATACTATTCACCTTGGTGATACATCAGTGACAGATAGTGGTGTGAAAGCGCTGACTGGTTCATGCTATTGATCTTTCTCGTACTTCTGTGACAGATGAAGGGATAAAAGCACTTGCTGGTGTTTTTGCAATTAACCTTGACGGCACTGTAGTTACAGATGACAGACTCAAAGCTCTTATGGGCGTTCATACAATAGGCGTTAATAATTGTGAACATTTGACACGTGAAGGTATTAATGCATTGAAAGATATGCTGTTGATTTAGATTGTAATAGCACTAGCCCACTTTCATACCTCCATTTGAATGCGACAACTGTTGACTACATTAACTTGTTTTTACCATATTCTTTAGACAGCGTGAAGAATGTATAATAAAATATATACTCCTTTTTGACTGTAAATGACAAGAATTCCCACGTGGTGTATAATTGTACCTCCTCATGAATATGCCAGATTGCTAATTTCACCAAAGAACTTGAGTTATCGATTAGTAGGTGTGGTCATGACCAGCACAATACTGAAATTCCTGTGCGTAATTTCAAGGATGGTCTAAACAAAGAGTCAGTGTAGCGAAATTATTTTAAAGAATTCCACTTACGCCCTTTTTATCCACTGTCGACTCACCCAAAAAGACAATTCTGATCATGTTACGCTTGGTGAGTTTGTAAGTGTCTTTGTTGTCAACAGTAATTGTTGAAGTTGTAGTACCAAGATGTGTGGCATTGAAGGAGCATAACTGTTGAAGTGTAGGCCGCTGTGTTCTTATACACCATGCCTTTTAAATGATGTATACTGCGCCTGGGATGGTTATCCTTATGAAAATTTATTTTGGCTGCATCCATGAAGCAAAGATGTGTTGAAGAGCTTTATGGTAAACTCTTTTGTATGATAACAACAAAGTCCGAAAATAATGAACTGTTTTGCAAGCAATAATAAAACAGACTATTTCAATCCTTTTTCAAATGCTAGTTCACAAGTATAACCGCAAGTACAAGCATGAACAGAAGCTCACTAGTGGCGTATCTAGATCCTAGAATCACGCCTTTTGTAATAGTCAAACACAGTAAAGTCGGCACAAGCCCCGAGAATTATTACTTAACCTACCAACCTTATCTCTCACGGTTTATTAGATAATGGAAAGAGGCAGTAAACCGTACGCTAATATGTATTTACACCCTAACCGTTAATATTGTGATTGCTATGGTAGTGAGTACGTAGAACTTGATGAAAAGACTCCATTAGTTCGCCAAATGACCAAAAGGGTGTGGTACGCTTTCCACATATGATCTCAGGAGATATTGTTCTGATGTACACGTTTTAGGTCACGTGATTTTAGATTGGTTGATAGAGCGCCCAAGGAGCGACAAACAGGGCTAAGGGTACGAATTTTATAGTTATTTCTAATGTCATTGTGATATTGTCTTTCTAAGGTCTCTATGCCTACTATCAGGCCAACCCAAACACATAGTGCGTAATGAAATCGTATTCAGAGCTTGTTTTTTAGTTGACAGAAATTTTTAGCTGCGTGGGCATGGAATATAGCCAGGTTCTCTGTTATGTTGGTCATAGGTACGCCAATATTTGACGTGTATACCATGTGTTACTTATTGTTTTCCCAGGAGCTACTGTGCCGTTTCTTTGGACTTTATTCATATTCTTTTATGGGTTATATATTTGTTGTATAGATTACTATCGCGAAAAACATTTAAAATACACAATGATACTTGGTCTACTAACATTGTATGTGCAATTACAATGTATGTGTATACTAAATATTTATTAGTCCTTTATCTCTAATGTCTGTTGTTATCCTTGTTTGGGGTGTAGTACCACGAGAAAGCTTTGTTTTGCAAGTAGAAAAAAAATGAAAAACCAGCTTACTTTTTTGTTGTTTAGTTACATGTACACGATCGGAGAGGTTGGACTTATTTTGGTGTTCAGTACTGACTTGAATAATAGACATACAGTAATTGATCGGTTTTTCCGTTTTGTGTATCTGACTTTCAATGTTAAGGTTGTAACACGTGACGTTCTTGGCGAACTTGAGGATTTACTTCAGAGTGCTGCCCAACGCGAAGCTGCTATTAATTTTTGGGAGACGCTTCATGAAGATGCACGTGTGATTGATGTTCTAAATCTATAATTAACATAATTCTTATTATAGCTTATTCCTGAAGAAGATCTTCTAAAAGACTTTCCAATATTGAAGGTTTCAAACAACATTTTACATATTCTTTATCTGAGAGTGCTTTATAGGTGATGAAATCAGCAAGTACACATTTGAGCTGGTATTGGATGACTTTATCTGTTTTATTCTGTGTTGGAGCTGGGCTCATTGCAGCAGTACCTGGTTACAAGGTATAACATTTAACTCATCTTTGATTTATTTATCTCTACAGGTTGTTCCGCTTTTTACAATACCTTTTGGATTCCGGATTACAGGCCATGACACTGTCAAATTGGTAATAGACAGACTATTCATTTTCTATATTGCATTCATAGAGAGCTGGCTTTGGCTCGGTACATGCAACGCTAAATTTAGAACGTTATCATCTAAAAAAAACAGTGTTTCGTTGATTTAAGACAAGCTAACTTTTTTCTTTGGTAAAGGTTTGATGGCAAGTATCGTTGAAATCAGACGTATAGTTGTAAAGTACACAAAAGCTATTTTAGTAACAGCAGAAAACTCGTCGAATATTAAGTACGCACCAATCTTTTTCAATGTTGTAGTATTAAAGACTCCTAAATCTTGTAGGTGCGATTATGGAAGGTTTTTAAATATAGATACATGGGAAGGTCTTGTGACTTGGTACAAGACTAGACAATACCTACTGGTACGTTAAGCCGAAAGTTATTTGTTGACTACAACTTCAATACTTTTTTTCCACTTTTGCTGAGAAGTACTACCTCCACAGGCAGTTTGTTTTCTACATCAAGATTTCGTAACATTAAAACTTTTATTTGCTAGTTGTCTGTTCAGTCTGGAAGAACTGCTTTGCCACATTGGAACCAGGTATGACAACGTTTTCAGAAAACCAATAATGGGTACTATATTTTTAACTTTGCCTTGCTATCAAGGCATCTCTTGTACTCCTCTTTCAATTTG
>JALMLS010000352.1:0-19461 GCA_038496445.1 Trichosphaerium sp. ATCC 40318 | reverse complement strand
TCGTCACGTGACACAAGGAAATATGGCTGTACGTTACATAACCATCTTTGATACGATTACTAATGACCTGGGTACCTTATTAGGGTCCTGCTTTTGTTTTCTTTGTGAACCATCCAGAGCTTGTTTCAAATCAATATATTAGCTTCTTACAACGTCAAATTCGTGATGAGTTCTCATTCTTGGGAACACCACTCAAGCTAATATTTAGAAAAAATAGAAGCGCCCCTGTACGTACAAACAATACAGGTGGATCACGTAATAAGAAAAATACCCGCAAAAGCAGTGGCTCTACAAAAAATAGAGGAAAACGCTAACCATGATGTACAATAATAAATATCAAAAAAAGACTGCTTAGAAGCGATTCCATGGTGGAAAAGTATGCCCACATAACTACAATGCAAAGCCTTCTACAAGGCTCAATGTGTATCCGTTCTAAATGAAGAACATTGGTCTAGCTTTGTTCCACATGTGGCTTATAGCGTACCACGGAGTTCTTGAATCTATTAACAGTTACTATATTCTCATACCCTGCCAGTGGATTTGGCCTGAAATAGTGCTATGTTATGTAGCGCTAAGCCGATTTATAGCATGCACGTGACTTTCTGTTCAGTACTCCATAAGGATACATTCGTGGTATCTGTTGCAACTTTGCATACAGTGACGCTTATCAGAAACTAATGGAATTTTTATTATACAGAAGGAAGCAAGCACAAAATCGTTATGAACTCATATTGCTCTCAAGCATTGCAATTCGGGCTTGTAGTTCAGCAATTTGATTGCATTTATTTGCATTATCTTCCTCCAATTTCGTGATTCTGGTATTTGCTTCCTTGTTTTCTTGATTGAGTTTTGTGACTTCTTGTGTTAACGATATTACAAGCTGATCTTGTGCACTCGGTTGATCAAGTTGATTTGGATTTGCAGCTGCCCATAATTTTCTTTGTAGTAAATAAGTACTAAGCTAGTATGTCTTGTTAGTCTTACCGTTTAGTTTTAAATGAGTCTTCATCAGACAACTCATCTGACTCGCTATCATCTTCCAATTTTGAAACCTCTTTGTTTTCTAGGTTTTCACTTCCAATCGTTTTGATAATCTTTGCCTGCTTTGGTTTGTTTGCTTTCTTTTTTGCTCCTTTGCTTTTGTTCTGTAGTACTCGTTTCCGTGGCTTCTTTACAACTGTTATGACATAACGTGCAACAGCTTGTACATCTAAATTAACAGAATAAAACCAATAATGGTTGGCGTATGACTACTTACCTTGAGCTACAACCAACTCATCCCATTTGCATTTGTCAATGTTTTCTTTCACGGCTTGCCCCAATTTGTTTACAACTGCATAATGACTTTGGTATCCAGGTTTAATAGGCTTACCCTGAAAATTAATAGGATCTGTAGGTTTTTCTATTACCTAGCAAAGCTGTAAATAAACAAACAAACCCATGTACGTACAGGATACACATTTCCAGGTGTGACTAAACTCAGAATAAGTGTTTTTTCACCTTGAGATTCGTCATATGAGGCAGCATATGTGAGACTACTCTGTGGTAACATGTTAGAGGAAAAAACCAAGTGAACACAATAGTACTGTAAAGTAGATTCCTTGTCCATAATATCCAGCATCCAATGCACTTACAGTTCCAAATCCAGCTTTTACAATACTATAAGCTGCTTTTGCACGTGTTCCATGTGCCATTAACAAAACAGGTAACTGAACAATAAATAAGTCATATAAGGGTTGTTATTACAACAGCACCTGTTCTGCGTTGGTTGATCCAGCAATCAAAGATGAAAACTTGCTATAAACACTTGTCCGTTCAGTGTTATGGGCATCATGCTTCCAATCATTCGTATAAAACAACTTGGGCAGTTCTCTAGGTAACAATCAATAGCCGTAAACATTTATGTCTACATACTGGTGCCTATGCTTAACTATTGTATTGTACATGCCAAAGTTCTGAAGCAAGACATCATTGCAAACAAGATATGCTGATTTAACAGTGACTTGGTCATATCCATGCATTTTTGACATCTGTTTACGAAGAACCTTTAGCTCTCTGTTGGCTACAGTGTCGGTTTTGTCAAAAAGGTCCAATAGTCTGTAATGAGTTGCTTTTTCCACAAAACCTCTTTAGGAACTGTTAAAATAAAAATGAAGTAAAATATTAAAACTCTACTTGTTGTTTGATCTGTCCCAGGCACGTGCATACTCCAATCGAGGGTTTAGGTCCCATGATGTCTTACTTCTTAATCCTTGTTGAAAATCAAACGATTTGGAGAAAAGTATTGATTGTACCAGCTGCAGTGTCACATAAAACTCTATTGGGTATAAAAGGCTGAATAGCATATGCACCAATCTTACACTTGAGATTACTCCCGACAGCATCAATACGCTTTAAAAAAGTATTTAAAACAACTTTTTGACATGCAGTACTTCTGGTAGGTTGGTGTGCAATACAATATCTGCACATGGAAGGGTCTATAAATGCTATAATAACAGTAAACACCACCCTTTGATTCTTGTATTAAACCACGCACAATGTTGTTTATCTTGTTGAATGGAGTTTATACACAGCCCATCCTCTTCACACATTTGAGCAATAGTACCAGTTACATTTTGTTTTTCGCTCCACATATTATGTGGTAAATCATACAAAATACCTTCCATTAGGTCTCCTTGCTGAACCCAAAAGCTCTATTAACAAAATGATGAGCATTTTGAACTTGAAACACATGTGTTAGTACTGGGGATTGCACAAAGATGGGATTGTAAGTACAGATTAATGAACAAATACCCTTTTGTATTGCAAGTTTAAAATAAGAACGTGTTGGCTTGGTATGCGATTAGTACAATAGTTTTGACTTGAAAGTTGTACCAAGTATTGTAACCATTTTGCAAGCTTGGATCTCCACTCTGGAAATTTAGTTGCAAAAATGTATTTCTGACTTGTCATATAGGCATATGAAGTCCATAGTGAATGACCTTGTTGATTGATTGGAAGGTGCGCCAATAGAGTCTCAAACACTTTGGTGTATGCAGGATCATTGTCAACCACCTTCAAAAATACTGTTTTGAAATCAAACCTCTGTTCAGTCATGGCACGTGGAAAAATATCTCTTTCAGGTAATAAGCTCAGAAATACTTCAGTAGGTCTATATTGTGCTACATAGAGAGTTAAAATACTGCGTAGTCTTCTGGTATCCTGGTATCACCTGCAAAATATAAAGGTGTCCATCCTTTATTATTTACTGCTTCAACATTTGCACCTGCTTTAATTAAGTTCTCAGCTATTCCACTGTGGCAATATTCAACTAGGCAAGCGTTAGATATTTTATAACTCAAAAATGTTTATAGAACCAGCAATATGTAATGCTGTTTGTCCATCTTTGTTTGTGGCAGTGAGGTCTACATCTGTATTGATCAACAAATCAACAGTATCGCTGTGTCCGTGACATACTGGAGAGTGTGAGAACATACATTGCATGCTTATAATAGTACAACAGTACCTGCTTTATGTAAAGCTGTCTCACCATCTTTATCTGCAGCATTGATATTTGTGTTTGCATTGAGCAATAATTTAGCAGTATCATCATGTCCACAGCATACTACATAGTGTTAGCATTTTATGTTTACAACAGTACAACAGTACCTGCTTTATGTAAAGCTGTCTGACCGTTTTTATCTCCGGCATTGATATCTGCGTTTGAATTGATCAATAAGTTAACAGCATTGTTGTGTCCATGGCATGCTAAAAAGTGTGAGACCATACATTGTATGTTTATGAAAGTACCTGCTTTATGTAAAGCTGTCTTTCCATTGCTATCTGTAGCATTGACATTTGCATTCGCATTGATCAATAATTTAGCAGTGCCATAATGTCCACGATATGCTGGAAAGATTAGGCCACAATTGGTATATGTACAACAGTACCTGCTAGGTGTAAAGCTGTCCGTTCATATTTATCTCTAGCATTGATATTTGCATCTGATTTGATCAATACTTGAACAGTGTCATTGTGCCCATGAAACACTAAAAGGTGTTAGACCATACATTATATATCTTACAACACAATACCTGCAGCGTGTAAAGCTGTGTGTCCATCTTTATTAGTAGCATTGATTTTTGCAAATGCATTGATCAATAATTGAACAATATCATTATGCCCATTAAAGGCTGGGAAATGTGAGAACATAAATTATTACAAAACAGTACCCGCTTTGTATAAAGCTGTGCATCCATCTCTAAACGTAGCATTGATACTTGCGTTTCTATTAATCAATAATTTAACAGTATTGTGGTGTCTGCGGTTTACTGGAAAGTGTGAGGACATATAGTGTTTGTTTATGACAGTACCTGCTTTATGTAAAGCTGTCTGACCGTTTTTATCTCCGGCATTGATATCTGCGTTTGAATTGATCAATAAGTCAACAGTATTGTTGTGTCCATGGCATGCTAAAAAGTGTGAGACCATACATTGTATGTTTATGAAAGTACCTGCTTTATGTAAAGCTGTCTTTCCATTGCTATCTGTAGCATTGACATTTGCATTTGCATTGATCAATAATTTAGCGGTATTATTGCGTCCATGGCGTGCTGGAAAGTGAGAACTTACGTTGTATATTATTTACAAGCCTACCAGCTATATGTAAAGCTGTCTGCCCATCTTTATCAGCAGCATTGATATTTGTGTTTGCATTGAGCAACAATTCAACAATATGGTTGTATCCATGAAATACTGGGAAATGTTAGACCATACATTGTATTTTTCGCAACATAGTACCTGCTTTGTGTAAAGCTGTTCTTCCGTATTTATCTGGAGCACTGATATCTGCCCCTGCCTTTAAACACATTGATTTGATAATAGGTAAATTGGTATAAACTAAATTGGTTACTATGTATGTACAACTATTTATACACAAACCTGAACACAATAGAATTTGATCAGCTGTTTTGAGGCAACGTAGCTTCTTTTTCAGTTTATATACTACAATCATGTGAACTTTGCTACCTCAGATAAAATTGTACCTGTTGTGGTATCCTTTATTTTGCTTATAAGTTGTTTTGAATCAAAGTACATGCACATGATAGAAGTATCATAGGAGGTTTGAAGAAGTTTCAGTTCAGCTATTGTAACATCGTTAGTAATTGTATTAAAGAAGGGTTTGCTAATACCTGCCAATGTTAGCGCATGTTCTTGGTGCTGGTTTGACATGATATGTGGCTACAGGCGTAGATACTTGAAGAGTTTAGGTATCCTCAGGATTATGTGAGTGTTGAACGGTTCGCTTAAAAAAAAGTTAATCAAATAAACCATCTCAAGACATTCTTCCGTCCTTGATATAAAAAATTGATGTTCACGGGTTTTTTTTTGGTTCACGTATTTGTGGCTTTCGCTCCGCTAGCACTTTCCACGTGATAAGTAAATTCTAGAAAAAGCTATTTTACGTGCCTTTTACGCTTGTTTATCACGTGATAACTCTACAACCTTTGCCCGAAGCGCCAACTACGACTGTGGCGGAAAGTGTGGTTTAAAAGTCGTTTTTTTTTAAACTCAAGTTTTTTCGAACAAGTTGTTCGAAAATTCGTACGTTTCGAACTGATCTCAAACGGGCAATAAATTATCGCCTAGTACTCTAGCATCACAAAATGCCTGGGTATTGTTTTATTGGATGAGCAACGTTGCTTTGGGATGTGGCTTAATTAATTAAGTCACCTCTTTGCCAAGCCCGATAAAATAACCACAATCAATATAAGTCAACCGGTTCGAAAATGCTCGGAAGCGGTACATACAGCTTGTTTATTGCATTTTAGCACATGTTTGCCTTTTTTACGGTGTCACTATTTTATTGACACAAATACTGCTTATGTGTTTAATCACGTAAAATGAGCTTTACATTCCTCGCAATGTACGCCATCAAATAAACTACTTTTTCTCGCCTCGCTGTACCGAGCCCTGCTACTTTCTTGAAGGAGCAGCCCTTATTGGGGAAATAAACGTTTCTGGTAAGGGTTTGGAGCTCAAAAGCGCGGGCACGAATTTTTTTACCAGTGTGAGATACAAAGCATACATCTGCGACAAAAGCGCACTTCATAGAGCCCCGTATCAACATCGTCCACAAATTGTGAAGACTCGGCGATGCTAGCGGGTAGTCAAAGGGCGTAATCTGCAAAATTCCGCATACGGAGAAATAATTTAACTTCACCCTGAATATCATAAAAGTACTTTCAAAAGGCAACTCCCTATACGAAGCAAGCACGTGCTATGGTGGGGTTACACGTGCTCACAAACCATCTCGAAAAACTACATTTAGCGCTAACAAATAGCTAATTTAGCGTTATTTAAGGTCAAACACTTAGGTTTCCCGATAAACAATGAATGAAGGCTTCCATTTTCTACTGAACTCTAACAGGAATTGACGCGGATTAGTGACAAAAAAAAATTATCATCATTATTGTACTGCGTTACAAAATACTCTATTGTAGGGTTTGTCACCACTAGCTAATTTATATCTAAATCAGGACTATTTATGTCTAAATCGGGTATTAGTTATAAAAAAATTGTCGCATCTTTAGATTGATTTGGGTATTGGTGATAAAACTAATATTTATCCTTATTAGGACGAGGTGTATAAGGGTATAATTGGGCCGCCCCTTATTTATTCTACCGTCATACAATTATAGCCACTTATTGTATGTTTCATTCAAGTTTTACTAATACTTTCTAGAAAGTGAGTTTTTAGCACTTTTAGCAGATCTAGCAAGATCTGACACTTCTGTCAAATGGTGTAGATCTATCACAATGTGAACTATTTGTGTTACAATATTGCCTTCATTGTATGACTTAGGTACCTTACGGTAAGTGATAGCAAAATTTTCAATGTAAGTTTCAACAGACCATGGAAGATGATCGCTGTACACGGTACGATCAAACCACAGAGGTGTTCAATGCGCTAAAAGCGAATTAAAAAGGTATGATGTCCTACAAAGCTATCGCATTACCAAACACGGTATGAATGCCTCAAAACACTGTTTGCTGTATGTTTTGCTTCAAAAAATCAACGTACGTGTATAACTTACTAGCGCTACGCTAGCGCCTACCCCACGCTAACAGAAGCGCTATGGTAGCATCCAAGCAGCAATGAAGGTGTAACAACATCAAAACCGCCCCAAAACACCGCCAGCGTTGCTGTAGGCTTTGTAACGCCGCTAGGCGTCAAATATGTAAATAAAAAAGTTTGCTCTGGGGTTTGTTAAATCACGTGGGTTTGAAACGGTTGGATTCACTGGACAGGCGTGAGGGTAGATCACATTTAAAAAAATGACAATTTGACAGATCGGGCAGAAACTGGATTTTTTTTGCTAAAAGTCAGTCTGTCTCAAAACTTGAATGAAACAGACAATACAAAGAATAAAACTGTTTAGAGTAATTCGAGATGTAAACAGACATCTTGGCACGTGACTTTACAATCCCGTTTGATTTTAAGTTTTTTGTTTTGTTTTTTCTGTTATTGTATAGTTGTAATTTAGTCGGGATGGTGGGTGATCCGAAGAGACGATGCAATCAAACAATAAAAGGGCTTAAAAGAGAAATACAATTTCGCATTTTAAGTCTTGTAACAATAACTTCAATAGTCACTGCTACGCAGGACAATGAAGCATAATTCCAATTTTGAGTTCGTCATTACTCATAAGCAAACCTTTTTCATCTCTTATTTTATAAAATGGGTGCTAGCAAGTATTTAAACATGTTTTGGTTTGTTACAAGAAGTACATGCTCACAGTGATACAATACCGAGCTCAAAATTGGGATTATCAAAAATTTTTTTGTCACTAATCCCAGTCAATTCCAGAGTACGACATGAGATGTACCCCTTTGAAGGAACTGAAATGCCACATTGGGGCCATGTTTAGTATTGATGTTATATATTGAGTCCCTATCTGCTTGTACCAAAGCTAGCTTGTCAACACATGAGTTTTCCTTGGTTGTTGAACTTGAAACACAACCATTTAGCTTTTACAACTTTTGATCTCAATGGGCATACTGCCCTCCAAAAAATATAGTCTTCTTTGCTGGACATGATGGCGCCAATCTCACACTATATATATGATGTAACATACGTAGTTGAATACAAGATAATGTTCTTTTTCACACGTTGTTTTATTGGACAATAGTTTTTAATCTGTTTCTTGATTTCTCATTTTTTTCTTTGTACAATGAACCGACACACCAGCGAAGGAAAATGGATTACTTTGAACAAAAGTGAAGCAAGTCAACTGCCTTAGTAGTGGCCTTAACCTTTGAATATTTCTTGACAAGAAAACCAGCGCTGTCAACATTGTTGCCGTATATCAATATTGGAATTTTCTTCCACTTCTTTTTCTCCCTGACAACTCTAAAAAACGGAAAATAAGCAACCAGCTCTTTGTGCGCTCTTTTTTTGAATCAAGAACGCATATAAAAATTGATGGGTAAACGTACTTGACAAGATTATTGGCAGCATCTTGCTTTCCATCATTCGCTCTATACTGATTTGTAATGACCTTAATTTTTTTAATATTACTGGCAGCATACTGCTTCAAAAATGCTATCAATTCCGTGATTGACGTCATGGGTATGACCTACATACAAATACATTACTAATCAACTTATGTTCATATCAGGGGCTCACCTTGACACTCGCTTTAGGATCCTTCTCCAACATTTTTACAGTGAACTTATTCTCATCAGCTAGATTATCATCCACCTAAAAAAGCAGTTCAACACAAAGTCGTGGCAAAAAGTGTGGCCAGTATTCGATCAAGACCATCTCTTCTTGCTGTACGTACCCACAAAACCAAGTTTCTACAATCTCGCCAGCTAAGTTCGAATGTATCAAACGTATTGGTGCCACTCCTAGTGTAGTACACCAAGTATCGCGGCAGTATCTAAATAGCCATTAATTCCAAGAAGGTGTGCGTTTAACTATTTCTTACTTGGTCTTTGTTGAATACTACAACTTCATCTGCGTCAGGTTCTTCAGCAGGACGACATGGCATATACATCATATCATTACCAGCCTTTTTAACAACAACATAATGAGAGTCATAGCCAGCCTTGCATGGCTTTCCAAGTAACGTGTTTGGATCATTAGGATCCGGTGTCTCAATGACAGGATACGGTTTACCCATAATCAACCACTAAAGAACAGCATTAGCTAAGAAAGGGAGGGAGGGTGTCTTTTTTTGTTTTTCGATAAAAGTCGTCGTACAGATATGAGGAGACAGTGTTGACCTGTCTTTTGCTTTAGTTCAGCGTATTTGGATCCTACACGTGATTTAGGGCTTAGAATAACTTGAAAGAATATAACCATACCATACGTTGGCGATTGCGTAAAGTATATGCCTTTACCTACCAAGACTATCAGTGACATGTTTGACATTCTGCCAATTAATAAGTACCAAAATAACCAGGATCTGTCTGATTATTGAGCTCTCGAGGCTCCAAAAAATTATTCTCAGCGATTTTAAACGATGATTCCTATAACCTCTTTATTAGTAAAGCCTTATGAAACGAAGAAAAAGCGAAAAAATACCTCTGTGGTGCCATGAAACCTAAACAAAGAAAAAAGTAAGAAAAAAGTAAGAAAAAAATCAAAACGAACAAAGTTACGCACCCTGGCAATAAATTCACTTGTTCATTCCCAGACCCGCGCATAGCGTAACTATCTAACTTTTCAAGTATCCTAAATAAAAAACAATTTGAGTACTGGCGTTGTTTAGACAGTTTCTAAGAACCATTGTTTCCAAGCCTTCTTTGCACCTAAACTTTGCTTAGCATCGTCACACCTTGGAAGCTAGTACATACCATCATCCGTCGAATCCTCAATATCATTTGGATCATGTTGGTCAACAACACGTGATATAACACGTTGATAAAAAGCATGAAACTTATTTTCAAGCGTAGGATTGTGAAAGAACACAACCTTATCAAGCTTAAAGAATGATGCATTGTCAACACCAACAAACTGGTAGAACATATCCCGAGCACGTAAGTACTCGCTTTTTCTCTCTTTTATAGCTTCGCACTGCTCTAGAACAGTATACTTCAACTGAGGCTGTTGCTGCCATACTCCTTTTTCAAAGAAAGAGACGCCTTAATTGAAATGACATTAATGACTTAAACTACAGTCTGTTTGAAAAGAAAACAATGTAATACCTCCTTTTGGACTCCATAATTTAGGTACAACTCCTTCAAGAGTTTCAATAGGAACACCTTGATCAACAGTCTGTTCTGTAAGCGTTGTTGTAGAAGATTTACAAACATGGCTTCTATCGAATGACTGGAACGTCCCTGATACCGTACACGAAGGGCAAAGTACATCAAAAGATGCTTTCTTCAATTGAGGAATAAATGCATATAGCGTAGAAAGCTAAAACAAAACCAAAGTTAAGAATAAAAAAGAACAATAAAAAAGAGGAAGAAAATGAGAAAAATAGGAAGTACCCAAGTTGTTGGATCAGTACCCCGCACCATCATAATGATGGAATCTACTGAGTGGTATAATAACACCATATTACCTTGTTTATCTGCGAGGACCATAGAGTTCAAGAAAAGCTTGTACTTGAAGTCGTGAAAATCTGCGAGGAAAAAAAGTAAATCTCTGCAAAAAACGCTTTCAATCCTTTTGCTTACCTCTCAGTTCAACTTGCATCGAGTTAAAAAAATCGCTGGTAATACTAACATCTTCGCTGGACTTAAGTCTAGCCGTCCAAAGACGTAACCCCTCACGATCACCTACTACAGGAGGTAGATAGGCCATTTCAGCTTTTGGTCGGAGCATTGGAAACATGTATCCAGGTCTTCCGTAACATATCTATCGATCAATAAGTACACGATTCCACTCTTATCACTTCAAGCGTACCTCCTCTTGCGGTGACAGCATATAACAGATCTTGAGCTGCTCCATAAAGTTGAGAATCGATAAGCAAATGAGCCGGCTGTATGGTTCTCCATCAGTAGTAGGAACACGTTGCAAACGTTTTACAGCATCCTCTAAAGATACTATTGGATTCCTCATACCACCACAGCCTCCTTTCTGCTCCTGAAGTCGATTGATATGTGTATCAGGTCCAATAAAACTGCTCAAGATTTTAGACATGATAGCTGGCTTTGTACAAATTATAGCAGTCGTCTAAAACCAAAAAAATGAGAAGGAGGGATGAACCAAAAACAAAACAGTTAATCCGTACAGTATCTAGCATTAGCACTCCAGTGTTATGCAAGTACTCAAGGTATGTCGCAAACTCGAGTTTAGTTAACCTGTTCCAATCAGTATGGCTCTTTTTGAACTCTTTCTTGCAGATGTCTTTAAAGTCGGAGCTAAAAAGAGAACTTAGAAAAGCAATCAAAACAACAAGACGCTGAGGCGAACTACAACCGGTCTTGCCAAACACGTACACACTCGTAAATACTCTACAATGATTTCCTTGTGAAGCAGTATCTGCAATGACTTGACATAAGTTTGCAACCTATTTGAGAAGTGAGATCTCAGTTTTTTCCATTCCAATAAAAAACCGTCACGGTTTCTACCGCCATTTTTTTACATACCTTAGGAAATGGCTTCATACTTTTATACACTTCAGCTATGTGTCCCTTCATTTGTGTAACTCCCTCACCTACAGCATGTTAATCAAGATGTTACCAAAAGGTGAAGCGCAGTACCAGTTATTGAAGAGACAAACGAAATTGTATGGTTTGTAAATTCTGTCTCTTGACTCAAGAATGCTTTTAGATCAGTGCGGAGGGTATCGATTGTATTGCGATTATTGACTTCGTCTATCTTTGTTCCAACAAAAAAAATAGCATTGAGTGTTGTGCTAGGTAGTTTACCACGTAATAAAGCAAGCCAATGCTTAATTTGTTTCATAGCAACCTCAAATTGTTGTGATGAATCGAACTAAGAATACCATGAGTTGGCGAAGAGGAAAATGATGAACAAAACAGATTTTGGATAAAAATGCGATCCACTCTTGATCAAGCACGTGACAATAGATGCTAGAGTTTCTATGCGTACCACTATGATGTAGATTGAGTACTCTGCGGATATAAAGTGCTTATGGACAGATAAATACTCAAGCTGTCCAGCAAAGTCATAAACAGTGAATTTATTGGATCGTATGCTACAACAAACCATTAATCTAACCGAACATGCAGACAGGCAAAGAACAGATTTAGTTCATCAAAAAGTCAAAACAACGTTTACCTTAGAAAACTACTATCAAAACCAATAGTAGACTGTGTAATTGTATTCTTTTTTTTTTTCAAAAAGTTGATAAGTGAGGTTTTACCACAACCGCCATGACCAAGAACTAAAATGATTCATGTCAGCCATTTAGCACTGTAAACTTTAAAAAAAACATCTAGAAGTGTAGTACCAAGTAATTTGAGCGTATGATGCCGTGTTGTCGTCAATGGAGGATACAATTTCGGTTTAGATTCAACCCAATTTCTGTAATAATCAAGGAAGTCTGCCTCGTGCTTCAAATTGGATTCATAAAGAATAACGCCTATTATCTGAGTTCTCACAGACTTTATTGACTTATTAGGCCAATCAATAATATGTCCAGACAACCAACGTGCCATCGATATCTCTAAATAAAAAGGAGCTTAAGAAAGTGCATCAGAACTGAAAAAAATCTTTGGCTTACCTTGTAAAATAGGAATCTTGCTATTAGGTTCCCGTAGCATAATAAATATTGGAGACGACGATGAAAACGTATGTTGTACATAACCGTATACCCACTGATACTCTACAGATGATATATGAAGAATGATTATATCAGCTTTAGAATATTGAAACTTTGCTGTTCCAGAGTTCAAATTTATAACACGAACATGACTCTGAGGCCGATTGTTATTGTTTCCGAAAGGAAACCTAAGGCTCTTGAACTCGCTCTCAGCATGATAACACAGGTCAGCAATCTTGGTAGGCTTGTCCGTGAACACAAACACCTGAGCCATAGCATCTGTCATTATCTTTTCGTTTACCTTTGGCGGCAATGAGGTTTCTTCTGCCAACGCTACAGAAACCAATTGTCAGTTCGCAACGATATTTTGGAAGGTCACCGCGTACGTCCTCGCAAGTGCTTCAAAATACGATGAGCCACGCTGTTTTCGTAAGGAATCAGTGGTTTTGGAAGACGCTTCAGCCCTTGTTTCTGAGCTTTGTCTGTGATTTCCATCCTCAGAAGATTTCTCTTTGATATCTTTAACCGTAGTTTGGGGTTCTCTATCTTCTTTATAGCTGGTTGACTTCTTCTAGTGTTTATTTGTTTGACAATAGCCTCGAAGGGTTCTTCCACATTAGTCTAAAGATCAAAAGAAGTGAACAAAAGGTGTAATATTCGAAAGAAAAAAGTACCCAAGTGTCGCCGTCAGCCTCAAAATACGGAATACCTCTATCGCAAACACCTGCAGCAAATGCTTTACCTTCTTGCTTTGATACTTCTCTGTCGCCTACTTCACTACGAGAGTAACAGCAACCGACAATGACCTACGTAAAAATCAACGAAAGAGTCTAATTAAATTAATAAAATATCGGGTTTTTACGGCGTGTTGTTCAAGAGAAATAAAAACACTTGTAGGTCACGTAAGCGTTATAACGTACAACTGGTATATCCCTACTGTCTTTACAATTAAACATCATGTTCAACTGAAACTTAAGTCCTTCAAGGCTTGTCCTTGACCTCACATTGTAGAAAAAAATAAAACCTTCACCGTTCTTAAACCACATTTCTCGCATTGACCTTTCGCTGTGAGTAAGAAATATATCATAATCTTTCATATTAAAGATATAAAAGATACTCAGACGTACGAGAATTCATCCTGAAATGAAAGAAAAGTCAGAATTAGCTGAACATAAAAAAAGAAAAAAAGGGTTGTTCCAAAAATAACTTTTCTTGTTTTACACTAAAAAACTTGGTTCATACCTGTTCGGCTGTGTCCGTTATTATCAAATTACAAAGTTTATCATCTACTTTTATAGATTTGGTATAGTTTTCTTCTATTATAGGGTCATACTGCTCGTCAAGTTAGTTTTTTTGAAAAAAAGCGCCGAAATAATATTTTTGTTTTGAAACGAAACGACGCGGCTGACCTGTACTTGTTGCGTCTCCGTTACGAAAGAGCTGACCAATGACGTTTTTAAAAATGTTTGGCCTACGCAAACAATCTTGTACTCCAACGGGTCACCTAAAGTGCTGTGGTAAGTCTCTAGATAGGATATGATTCTCGTCGAAACGCCATTTGTAGTTTGGCCGACACCAACTCATTTAACGTGCCGTTTGAACGTTATGGGCGGTGGTATTGTTAACAAGCGTACCGTTAGAAGCTTCTGTCATTTGACAGGCTGGTTTTGTTTATGTTGCACGATTTGACGTACAATTGAATTCAGCCTTCTTGTGGTTGCTCTAGCAAATAGCTGTTCATTGTTTACGTGCGTTAATGCCTTAAGAGCTATGTTTAAGTTGGTTTCCTAGCGTAAATCTGTCTAAACGGCACGCAGAATACCATGGCCAACACAACAACTACTTACACAGTCGAGGTATTGAAATACGCGTGTAAATACAAGTTTGTAACTTTTCTAGGTTGGGTCGTCAAAATTTTCGTGTGATTTGTCTCCTGAGTCAACCGTTGGAGATTTGGAGACCTCCATTCAAAAGTACGTGAACGCTGTCAGTAACCAAAAAAAAAGCAAAAATTTCTTTGAACTCAACCGTTTACGTGGCACGTAGACTTGCTACAGACGCCGGATTAAACGTGAAAATTACAGAACTGAAGTTAAAAGCTGATGACGCCTTTCTTTTCAACGAAGATATCTTGGAAGACGCTATTATGGAGGCTGACGAGGTTGTAGCAGTTTTCGACGAAGGTACAAATAAAACAAACCAACTTACATTTCTGTTACGTCAAAACGGAAACTAATCACACCAGGCGCAACCGCAGAGCCTAAAAAAGAGGAACAGACCTCATGTGAAGTTGACCCAAACGCGCCCGAACTAGAACCAGGTACAAACAACATTACAACATCACCATTGGAGCAATTTATCATTAACCTTTTCACAGAATTGCAAATTCTTGCTTCCCAGCCATCCAACGAACCCATTACCATCAAATATCGTTGTTCATACCATGAGACTGTCCAAGAGATAACTGTAACCTTGGGCCATACACTACGAGCTCTGAAAGATGCAATCCAAACAGCTGAACAGGCTAGATTCGAAGTACACGCGAACAGTAGTCTTTTTTTGTACTCACTTTTTTACGAAAGGGAACTGATTTAGTTGTTGACTTGCACCTCGCTGCACATCCTATACTTGTAACCGATAAAACTGAACAGATGACTTTGGGTCAGTTCGGATTTGCGCGTTTGCTTCAAAGCAAGGAAGAATTAAACCCAGCTGCTCCTTGGGATGACCCAAGTATACTTTTTGTATCTTTCCGAAGGTACGGTAAAAAGACCACAAGCTTACTTGTTTTGGGCTTATACTTCGTTTTAGATACACTGGCGAGAGCGCGGATAATTTCAGACATGTACAAACTCCTCAAGGTCATAGATTCCAAGCTGATGTAGCTTGGCAACCAGCTCTTGTTGAGCAATCAAAATCTGGAATGATTTGTTTCCTATCTTCTCTCTATGTACTTACAGCTCATCTTGATGGTGCAAAATCGTTTTTGGGCCACTTTGCTAGGAGAATTCAGTTCCCTCCAGCCATCCTTGCCTTAAAGTAAGTGAATATAAAAAAAAAAGTTGCTACTTTTTCCGTTTGTTTTAACGTCTATTTCCTAGGTATCTCATCCAAAAGAAAAAGCTATACGCTGAGCAAAAGGCTGCCCTTGCTTCTGCTTTTTATAATTTTGCAAGAAAATTAGTTCCATCCAAGAGCACGTGGCTTCGTTTCTATTTTTGTTTTTTACTCTATTTTCAATTCTAGTTCCTATTTGTTAGTTCCTTCCTTTCTCTTTTTTATGTTTCTACTTACACTCGCATTTAGTTTCTGATGAAAAACTCTTTGAAAGAAGTGCTACACTTTGGGGTTTCTTTGACACTTACGCTGAGTCAAATGACAAGAAGAGATGCAGTAAATTTACGCAAGGTAAAAGTGGAGTATAATTTTTTTCCTTGCTGAAATTTGGGTACTAGTGTCTCTTGCTGATAGCATAACCTACGCCAGAATGACAGATCCTGTCCGAATTAAGGAATCAACTAAAAACAAGTTGTACAATAGACCAAGTTTACTAGAACGTATGGAAGGTGGTAGCATGTTCATAAGCGGGTTAGTAATTTTTTTTCGATACCCTTTTTTTTTCTGACGATTTTTTTCAGGTCTCCTTATTCCAAACTCGCGAAAGAAGATCTTATTCCTGACACATACTACTGCACATTACTACTATGCCATCCTCTTGGCGATGATATTTTTGTTTTATCTCCTCCTGAAGTTGGTATGGAATCTGTTTTTTGATTAACTGAATCATAACCTGACTTATGCTTTAATTCAGAGGAAAAAGAGGGCGATGATAAAGATGACATGGACGAAGACATTCCTACCGGTCTTCAGTACGATTGGGGAAAATTACAGCGTCGTGTAAACAAAGAGGTCACAACCATGCGTATAATACCTCCTCTATCACTTAAACGTGCGAGGCCACCTTGTTTGTCACGAAACAAGGAAGGCTATGTGAACGTGAGTAGACAGGTCTCGAGCTTTTTACATTAACAGTTTTTTTCAGGTCTACACTGGCCCTGAGCCGTGCAGTGTTGGTACAATCCTTCTTTTCGATCCTGAGACTGGAGACAGCACTGGCGCAAATGCTAATATGATCGCCAAGGTATGATATCGCTAGTTTTTTTTGAATCTTGTTAAGCTGGTTTCTTTAGAAGCTAACGAACTCTAATGTTGATGATATGGAATTTATTGATGACCGTGAAGTAAAGGAAGCTATTCTTGTGTGCCTTGATATCAGCTCTTCAATGAACGGAAAAGCTTGGGATCAAGATGAAGTTGATTCTGGTATAACGTTTGCTAAGGATGAGATCGAGACTGAGATTGCTCGTCTTAGAAGCCATGAATACATTGACCATTGGAGAATAATAGCTAAACGCCAAGTACGTTACCCTTTGTTACATTGTGATAGGGTTGCTTACGTTCGTATTAGTGGAGTTCTAGCAAAATATTAAGCGAAATCGCTTCTCGCTCTGTTTTCCTTGCACACTTGGTTAAAACATATAGAACGCGTGTGTTAGAGATAATTAAAGAAGATCCAACCAAAACTATTAAATTCCTTCAAGAAGATGGTAAGTATCATCACGTCACAAATAACGTGTAGCTTATTCGTTTTGTAGATGAAGAGGAAGAACAAGAAGACGCTGGAGAAGATCTTGTACCAGAAAATCCTATTCAAATCTTCATAAGAACCCTAACAGGTAAAACAATAACTGTTGAAGTAGATTTGAGTTGGACAGTTGCACAGGTACGTAGCCAATCTCAAAATAAATGAGAAATACTAAAGAACGCGTAGCTGAAATCTTTGGTAAACAAAAAAATGAGCTCAATGCCTAATATGCCTATGCGTTTAATATACGCTGGTCGTCAAATGATTGACGAAAATGTATTGACGGATTATAATATCTCAAGGAACGCAACCATTCACCATCTCATGAGCTTTGGTGGCTTCAGCCAATCCAAAAAGAAACTCAAGATTAAGAGCATGCATGGTACAATGTTTGATGTCACAGTATCAACAAGCTTAACGGTACGTGACTTAGTGTGGATGTTAAGCTAACTCTAGTTGTTTTTAAGACATACGAATTGAAGTTACTAATTTGGCACAAACTCGGTCTCATCCAACCAAAATCGTTTTCACTATGGACCAATATGAGGTACACAGTGCCTACATGCACTTGAACTTACCCTTACTTAGAAAAATTGGAGATGGATGGTACACTGGTACTCTCTTCCATGACAACCAAAAAATCAGTAGATACCCTCTTGGTGGTGTAATTGAGATGAAAGCACCACACGATGAGTACTAGACAACAGGTTGTCTGGTTTGCGGGCTGATTTAATTTTTTAGAACATATATAGTGAAAAGAATAACAGCTTCTATAAATTTCATCACTATCGAATCCTACGACTGCTCCTTCCAGTCTAAAAAATTTGAGTTAAACACAAAGCGCTTAATACCCGAGGATTTGTACAGTGCTGCAGCCGGTACAATGTTGAGCACCATGTGACAAACTATTGCGAAAACCCATGTCCAGAATACTATCGTAAACTAACGTCATAAGGATTAAAACCATGTTGCTATTGTAACTAACGCACGTGCAGTCTTTTCATCTTCGCAGTATGACCAAGTTTGGACTAACACATATTAATGAAAAAAAAAGTAAAAGAGAATCACATACTTTCTCTCCTCTGACAGTACAACGCATGAAAGATATAACAGCAATGGTGAAAACAAACATCCAAACTGTACACTGCCTTCACACTTGTTAATGGGAACATACAAATAGTATCGTACCTAGAATAAGCCTGTAATAGATTGCCATACTTAGGTCATCCAATACTGCGCTGAAAACAACTAAACAAATCTTCTCAAACAAATCATTATCGATATTGTTAATGATTATAAACATATCTTCAACGTACAATTATTGCAGTTGATACTGTAGATACGACAATAATTTCAACCCAAGCAAATTGGTGTTGGTTGATGGGTTACTGAAGAAGAATATGTTTCTCCGTGACATAAAAATATCGGCCCTTATTTGCTTCGTTAGTTCCAACAGTACCTGCCAAAAAAACGCACCAGTAATGAAGTAAAACAGACATAAGGCACAAACATGAGGATTTGTGGTAGACTCCAAAGAGGTATAACTTGCAGAAAAGTTTAAGAATTCAATTCCAAATTCTCATTTTTTTACTATGCTGATAAAAAACCGCGTATTTTAATTATGGATAAACGATTGGTATTGCAATAGGATGCAGCCACGTGCGAATATTCGTTTAAACAACCTTTAGACTTTTTTCAAAAAATAACGTACGATAGTGCAGCTTATTATGCACAGTAGTGTTGGCGTCCCATTTGTCAGGCAGAATTATTAACCAAAGCTGTAACAATGAAGAAAGCTGCCCTTGCTACGATAAAGTTAACAATACGTGCGTAATGATAGTATTACCAAGGCAAGCGACGGATTATAAAAGCCAATAAAAAGAATACTCTTTTGTTTTCACGTTTTCTGGCAAAAAGCTGCCAACACGTGTATGCTGATATGACTAGTAATAAAAAGCTGTTTAGAAAACAGAAGCTCGTTGTGAGAGGTGTGTACGGAGAAATATGCCTCCAAGGATTACCGACACTGCTGGGGCTGTGTTGAGCGACGCATTACCTTCGATCGTACAAAGAGTGCCATTGGTTTCGCCT
>JALMLS010000437.1:0-19696 GCA_038496445.1 Trichosphaerium sp. ATCC 40318 | reverse complement strand
TTGCGGAGTTCACAAAGCGTTTAGGGCGTTTAACGCCGTATCAAGTTGATTATCATCCAGATTTGTACGTCGGCGTCAAACATTCGCTATTTTATACTACACACCATCGCAGACTAGAAAAAGGCTTCAAATTATGATTTTAATAAAAAGTTGTCGGTTTTTAGCAAATAAACCACAACGATGCCATTGTTCCGCTGTTTATCGTATAGCGCATTCATTAACGTATTTATTAAAAGGTATAACGGCAATATTACTATAAACGCTATAAACGTTTTCGTAAACTCGGAACAAGCATCTGGTTGGCGTGTATCTACTATAAATAAGGTATCAAGTGATTTCACATGGTCAGAAGTTAGATTGATCCTTATCTCGAAATACAAGCAAGATGGTCTCTTTCAGTTCCTCTCTTTTGACCTTATAAAGAAGATACTTTGTAGGAATATTACAAAAGCTACAAGGTTGAGTAATAATGGATATGTTATCGATATGGCTATAACAAAAGCTATGACTTATAGGCTTGAAAGAAATGTTTTAACGTATTTATGTTTGGATGGTGTTGTTTTCAGAAAGGAGACTTTCTATGTATTGATGAAGTCTATAAAGTATAATTCATCATTGAAGACTCTTCTCATAAGGTTCTGTAATAAGTACGTAACACAGTCGTTTAGATATTTGGATATGTTTGTTGTCAAGCGCTTCCAAACCTGTCGTGAAATTCTTTTTTTTTTTTTTTGAAAAGAAGTTTTATTCTGCTGACGCTACAGCTTCGTTACAACATCATTTACGTTATATTATGATGTAAATTAGTTTTACATGCCTTGAGGATAAAACCCGACGTTTCACAAAACACACGTGATCGTAGTTTTCTCGAATTTTTGATTTTTTTTGGTGTTTGACATTTGACACTTACACGTGATTTAGCCATGAAATTCCTGGATTCGAAGAAAGTTACAACAAGCTTTTCTTAGATGCTCTTAACAACCCAAATTCTTCTATTACTACTCTTGGTTATGCTGATGCATCAATTTCTGATAAAGTAAACTTCTTTGAGTCTCTAGCTAATAGTAGTATGGTACCAAGGTTACAAAGACTTTCTGTACATGCTCAAGGTGTTATTGTTGATGAAGTTACATTGGAAACTGTTTTAACAAACCTTCTTGTTAGTCGTTATGGTGTTCTTGTTGGTCTTGATTTTGGTGATACTTTCACTCCTCATATTAATACTGTTATTGACCAGCAAGCAGTTCTTTATGATGATAATATATTCGATAATGATGCAACACAAGAACAAACATTTACTAACATTGTAACTATTTTGTAAAACATCAAATAAAGTGCTCGACCATTTCACAAAAACAAACTCATATGTCTTTTGTAGCTTATTAATAGAAATTTCAAGGCTGTATGATGGGAAAACGTTAGGAGTTTTCGCCCCGCTGTAATACGTTAATGACAGCATCTTTGATTAGTGTATTGGTTGATCTATACTAGCAATCGTTCAAGAACTACTAGCTCGGATTTGTAATAAACAACTAGTTGTTGTGCATTGATAGTTCCTCACTATTTTAAGAAGCATACGTCTTCATATATGACAAACTAAACAATTAATTATACACCAATACTTGAGAGTTATCCAAGTGCGTCTAGGCGTAGGAAAAAATTGAATCAGCGTCATTTGTTTGATTCTTGGTTTTTTCCAATAAAAGTAATGTTTGTCACAGATCACAAGACTCAACGATTTAGTGTACTCTTAATTCACAAGGATGGTTTTATTGTTATAGGTTTACAAGTATTCAACATCGAATAATGTCCAACGTTCATTTCTAGATATGCGATGACACCCATTACAACACTCTACCTTTGTTTGGCAGTAGCATTTTCCACTTCGTTTAGAGCCAACATATAGACTACCTCCGTATATTGATACATGGCCTGCACATTCAGGATCCCTAGCTGCAGCTGCTGCGCACTCTGAAGGGAAGAATTGGACGTTTAGCGAACGTCCGTTGATAGAAAGTTGCTTGTGACATAGTTCACCAACTTCTGCGTTTGTACCATTACAAGTATGATATTTTGATCCATTGACATTTCTCCAGAGGCCGTTTGCTCCATTACAGGTAGAGTTTACCCTTTCATTTGTAAGTGTAGGTACCTTGGGTAGTTCAATTGTGCTCGGCTCGCGGTCACAATTAACACAATCGTCAGAAAGAGGCCATTTTGGGATTACTGATAAAACACTATTCAATTTAACAGTGTCACAATCAATGCATTTGTCTCCGTGTTTCCATGGAATGTGTTTTGTCGTTGGTGGTACGTACCCAGGGAATACACGCCCTGGGGTTTTCATGAAGCAAGTTGCTTGATATGCTGGGTCATCTGGGTATACAATTTCGTTGACACCAAAAGTATCAGAAGGCAATCTAGCTCTAACATAAAAGCAAACATTAATATCCTCTGGTGCTTCAGTTTCTATTGTCATATTGAATAGGTTCATGCACGAAGGGTCAACAAGACCAGCTTCTTCGCTGTAGAAATTTGCTACTGATAAAGGCATAACAGCCACACCAGCACAGTTGGTTGTACACCTTCTTTGGCAGTAAGCCAAATCGTTAGAGACTAAGCGACTGCAATCTACAAAAAGGTGTCAACAAAGATTCGTTTGTATTAATCATATACGCTTACCTCCTGCCGAACGGTATTCTGGGAAATAACAATGATCTACGCGTCTAAAATAAAATAAGTTTTCGAACACTACAATCACGTGATTCAAGTCTAAACCAGTAGATTTACATAAAATCAGGTCAAGAAAACGACCAAAACTAGTCAAAAAAAAAAAAGGCAACTAAAACGTATGGTATCGTACGCGTAAGATTCTGATTCGTCTGCAACACCATAGATCTCTTCAACATTTTCTTCAACGTAATCAATGTCAATACAATCCCTGTAACCTCTCCATAGCCAATGAACGATGTATCTACCTGTACCAGCTCGGCCAGGTATAGTAAATTTAGCCATATCAGCATCTCTAGGTTGTCCTGTGAGATGTTCTGCTTTAAAGATGGCTTCAACCCAAGGCATATCGGGATGTTCATATTCAGCGTAGTTATTCTCGTGAAGGTTTTCCTTGTAGTTGAATAACGTTGCGTTAACACCCCAACCACCAAAAGCTTCTGGTCTAGGAATAAAGTCTCCATCTGTGCTTAAGATCTCGTCACCAAGTGGAGCGTCTTTTACTGCATTAGGTTCACGATAAGCGAAACGTCTGTGAAGGACTTCAAGTGTCTTTACAGCTCCGGCAGGTGCGTCATTAAAGTACTTTGCAAATAGAGCTTGGTTGTTTAGCTTCAACTTGTCCTCGTACTTCTGGTGCATGATAATGAAGTAAGATGTACTGCTGTGGCCTTGAGCCCACTCCATCTCGAACTCTTGATTCGGTCCAACTTGAACATGAGGATATTCTTGATTTACCGGAGGACAAGGTGTTTCTGTACTTGCGTATGGACGTCTACTAAGACTGAACATCCAGTTATGTCCTTGCACTGATGGCATAGCAATAAGAGCAACAACTACAACTACAAGTAGCATAGGTGTTGATGAACGACCTCCTTTGAAGAAAGCCAAGCCAAGTGTGCACAAACAGAGGAACAATACTGAAACCTTTGGTCGCAATGATGGTGACAAAAAGGAGGTTTCGTTTGAAGGAGCAAGTACTTCAATAGCAGTAACAGTAGGAGCAACAGTAGGCGCATCAGTTGTTGGAGGAGCATTTGTTGGAACTGTGGTGTTTTCTGGCTCTACAGGTGCTTGAGTGACTTCAATACATTTACAGAAGCGAAGACTACAGTGAAAGAGTTAGTTTGAGAAAAACAGTTTCCTGAAAAAAAGGAGCATACCCGTCTTCTTCATCTGTGGTTTTAGCCTCACATGAAACAGCTTCATCTGTACGACCTTGAGATTCACATCTTGTGTTGTCAAAATAGCAAAATCCATCAGCACTTTGAGAAGCACCAATAGAGCTACAACCGCTCAAGATTGGTTTTTCGCAAATAAAGCCTGCTGGCGATAATTCAGATTCAACTTTACTGATGCTGTTGATACTTTCCATTGAAACAGTATCACATTTGAGGCTCTCAGCCTCACATCTATCAGTGCATGATTGTCCAAGCTTGGTAGAGAATAAGTACGCGATACATTACGACAACAACATGAAAGGAAAAAAGCGTACTTGAGTTTGGAACCATCCTGTGTTTGGAAGGGATTCTGACGATTCTGTCAAGGTGACATCTCCTTCCAAGTTAGGCCACCAAAAGTCGCCAGTGTTTGCATCACCGCTCTTTACAAGAGCTCTGAAAGTGATCTTCAGTGGTAAAATGAAAACGGGATTTTGGATATAAATCCCACTAAATTCCTTTGTTTTAGGGATTTTTAAGGTAATTTGTGAAGAATTCTTATTTTTATTTTTTTTTATGGCAGGATTTTTGATAGAATTACCATAATATTCCCTTAAATACGGAATTTTCAGAATTATTGTACAAAATCCACCAAATAATGTACTAATTTAGTTAGGGTTAGGGTTAGGGCTAGGGTTGAGGTTTATGAAAGTACAAATTAAGTTAGGGTTAGGGTTTAGTTTATATTTGCAAAAAACCATCGACACCTTAGGTACATAGGTTTTTCTAGCAAACAATATCCACATGCTATTATTAAAGGTGAAAAAACCAATGGTACAGGTTAAAGTGCGTTAATCCAAAAAGTAACGGAGAACACGTTTTAGGTGGTTCAGGGCTGAAACTCAGCTAGGCATTGCCTTAAAAAATGATGCATATTCCTAACATTTGGCATCAAATGGCAAAATCAAGGCATTTGCATTTGGCAATGCCCAATAAAATAAGGCATTTTTACAAAAAGGCAATGCCTTCATCAAAAAGGCATTAATACCAGGCATTTTTGGGCATCTTTTGGCATTGCATAAAATCAGGTAATGTCTTGTATTGCATTTTTTGGCATTGCAGAAAATCAAGTAATGCCCTGTATTGCAAGTACTTTATGCCTTTATTATGCCTTATTTTTTTAAGCAATATATGCCTTGTATTTTAATTCATATATAAGGCATTGCCTATACTATATCATAGGACTGATCACTTTAAGGAAGTGTTTTAAGGTAAGTAACAGTCAAACAACTTTTACACTTTTTTTTTCACATCACCTACTGACGTTTTATATAGATAGGCATCTAGCGCTCTTAGTAATTCATGAAATTAGACGAAACCACCGCCAAACGAACCACAGCACCCTATTTCACCTACAATAGTAGTAGGAGTGAACTCCGCGATATTTCCAGGACCGCGGAATTCTAACACTACAAGGTAAGTTTTTTTTTTTTTTTTTTCTACACCATCTCATATTTTCTTTAAGGTTTTTTCAAATGTGGACTTAGGAGTTTTGTGTATTGTATGTGTACTGTATTATAAAATAAATAGTTGTGTTATTACCTGAAAATGCCCTGGTTTATTAGGCACTATAGACTATGATAATGCCTTCTTTTTGCCTTCAAAATAAGGCATTGATGCATGAGTTATGCCCTAATTTGAAGGGCATAATTCCTAAAAATATGCAGGCAAAACCATTGCAATCTTGTGTACCAGATGCAAGCATTTTTCATCAAATATAAGGCATTTTTGGAGCAAAAAATAAGGCATTGCCCTGTATTTGCCTTTTTGAATGAGGCAAAAACTAGGCATTTTTGTAAAAAATAAGGCATTATTTGGATGAAAATGCCTAGGCATTGTCCAAAAATGCCTTGTTGAGTTTCAGCCCTGTTTGGAAAATCACTTAAACATAAATATCTCTTACTTATCTGTTTTAGGATGATTAAAGCATTGCAACAGCCTTATTACACCATTAAAGAATGTATTTAAAGCATTAACTCCAAGTACGTTGTTTTTAAAGCTTATTTCCACTTAATTTATCAAAAAACCCTACACGTTCTTAATTTAGCGTTTACAAACGCATTAATTATTGTTCAGGCTCTCAAAACCAAATGCAATCAAATTACTTCTTTCGTTTATGAAGACACGATGTATTTAACTTGTACATATTATTTAGGATGTTTGTATTTTGTAATGATCAATAAATAAAATGACTTTGCATTAAATCTGAACCAAAGTATTGAATAATATTTTGTGTAATTTATAAAGTATTTTTTATTGAAATCTACAAAAAATACATAAGAAATGCTATAAAGAATACATAGAGAATTCTATATAAAATACATATGCAATTCCAAAAGTAATACTTTAAGAATTCTATGAGTAATACTTACAGAATTTTATATAAATTCAATGGGAATTAAGGAAGAGTTTTTCTGTCTACTTTTCCCATAGAAAAACAGGGTGGATTACTTAAAAATTCCCATTTCTATTTTACTACTGGAAGCGAATGGCTTCAGCAATACCTGCCATTTTGAAATGTGGAGGCACATTCATGTCGTTGACAGATCGGCCTCGAGGTGCGCTGAGATCAACCACGCGGCGTGCTTTGCTGTTGGATTTAACTACGACACCTAGGGCATTGGAGCGGAAGGGTTTGAAAGAGCAAGGAGCTATTTTTTCGAGAGAGAGTTCGTGAGAAACGTCATCACTGAGTAATTTCTCGTGTTCGAAGCAAGAGGAATAATTGTTAACAAATGTAGGCTCAGAGGGAGCATTTTGGTTAACCACACTGACACCATAAGTAAGCCAGGCGACAATAACGGAACACAGAGGGTGATCAGAAAGCATTTTATTCCAGAGGTGAACACGAATAGTAAGGGGTGAAAGGACTACCCCTTTTGGCAACATATCAGTCGCGAAAATGACATCTCCCACCAGGGCTGAAACTAAATAAGGCTTTTTTTGCAAAAGCCTTTTTTTTGCCACCAAATCAGCCTTATTTTTCACCAAATTGCCTTGTTTTTGCCAAAAAAAATGGGCAAATATGAGGCATTGCCTTGTACTTTTGGGCTTTGAAGCCTCATATTTGAGCCAAATAGCAAGCAACTGGTTCACTAATTAGCCTTAAAATAGCAGGGCTGAAACTAAATAAGGCTTTTTTTGCAAAAGCCTTTTTTTTGCCACCAAATACAGCCTTATTTTTCACCAAATTGCCTTGTTTTTGCCAAAAAAAATGAGCAAATATGAGGCATTGCCTTGTAATTTTGGGCTTTGAAGCCTCATATTTGGGCCAAATAGCAAGCAACTGGTTCACTAATTAGCCTTAAAATAGCCTGCATTGTTGGTCCAATAATGCCTCATTTTTAGTGCAACAATAAGGCATTTTTGCCCTCAATTTTTGGGCATAACCCAGGCACTATATACTCATAAAACAAGGCTTTATATAGACATACAATAGTGATTCATTTATTAAAGTACAGTACACAAAACACAAAAAACTTCAATGTCCTCCATGTGAATAAAAACCTTTAGCTTAAAAAATTAACAAATTATTGGTATAATTTTCGCGGACTGGAAAAATGGTTTAAAGTACCTATACTCCTATTGTAGGTGAATTTGGGTGCTGCGGTTTGAATGGCAGTGGTTTCGTTAGAATCTATAAAATACTAAGAGTGTGGCGACGTCGTCTATATAAAACGTCAGTAGTAAATGAAAAAAAATGTTTAGGAAGTGTTGGTGTGGTGGAAACTTACCTTAAACCAATGTATCCTTAATGTACAATGTGTACACAACCAATGCCTAATTGGTGCCTGTAAATTTAAGGCTGGCAATGCATAAAAAAACTAGGGCAGGCATTGCCTAAAAAAAACAAGGCATTGCAACAATTAAGGCATTGCCCAACAAAGCCTTATTTCAATGCCTGATTTTTGCCTTTTCTGCCATTGCCTTTGCAAAATCAGGCATTGCCATTTTTGCATGCCTGATTTTTGCCATCAATGCCTAATTTTAAAAAAATGCCTTCATATTTAAGGCAAAGCCTTGTTTAGTTTCAGCCCTGACAAGATTTCATGGATCGATGGTCTTCGTGGCATCTTAAGTGGTCTTTTTGGGTGTCTTGGGCGTTTTGGATCTTTTCGATGGTGCGTTCAAGCTGTCGGATGCTGTTTCCTTTGTTTTCCTCAAGCTACCATGGTGGTCACGTGGGACACAGTGAATAGCAGAAAGGTATGAAGGAATGTCGCACCACTTGGAGTCGTTTCCTGATAGATCGGAGCGCATCTGCAAGTCCAGCTGTCGAATACTCCTTGGACCGGTCCACCTTAGATCTTTGGAAATAAATGAGAAAATGTGCTCCAAATAATTGACATAGTCAACTAAAGCACCAAAAGTAAGAGAATTCTCTTTCACCATGGAGATGAATTTGAGAATAGCGCGCATGTTAAGCATGGCGAACTCGACTGGGCTGTAACTCGTATCGCTGAGGAGCTCTGTGCGAGACGCTCCGGAAAGCAAAAGGGAGTTACAGCTGCATAGAGTAGAAAGAAAAATCACGGGTGCATGTGCAGAAGGTACTAACCGTTTCTTGCGAGAATCATCAGGGTGATCCTCAGGTGAATGAGAACGTTTCAAGCGTTTCGAAGGAGCAGCAGGGTCCAGGTACTCATGTTCCAAATTCTCCTCTAAAACATCAATTTTGTCAGCAGGGACAAAATAATCACCATCGGAGTCAGACTCCTCATCAAGCATACCAGCAGCGATCGGTGGAGAGGAGCGGCAACCAGAAGACTTAGAGCCATCAGGTCTAAAAAAATATACCAGTTTTTTTGGTATATACCACTTTTATACCACTTTTTTATACCAGTTTTTTATGGTATATACCAAAAAAAGTGGTATATTTTGACCGAAATATACCAAAAAAAGTGGTATATTGACCAAATATACCAACAATAGTGGTATATTGACCAAATATACCAACAATATACAAAAAAAATATAATAAAAAAAACAGGTATAAAAACAGAAATATACCACTTTTTTTCACCAGAAAAAAAAAAAATATACCACTTTTTTATACCACTTTTTTTAGGTATATACCAGTTATATACCACTTTTTTATACCAATTTTTCATGGTATATACCACTCTTATATACCACTTTATGCCTACTTATGGTACACCTGCAATTCCAGAAAATACACTTTATTTAATACACAGTTTGTGAGTTACAAGTTTTGGACAATGTCCACTACAGTTACATTACTATGGGCGTCTGGAAAATTTGTCCATCTCCATGAGCTTGCTGTACCTACTTTAAAAACATGCTGCGCACCTAATGAAAGTGGTTCCACCTGAATCCATCAATTACTAAGGCCTACGGAGGTCGGTTAATGTATATCAAACGAAAATAAAATAAAACTTTGTCTGGTACCCACGAACGTCTGTATAATACCTGCAATATAGTTTCCTTAATGTTGGTACTGTAATCAGGTCCTGCGGTTCGAATGAGCCTGGTTTGGTTAGATTCTATGATATACTAAGGTCCCTACGCACCGTTCAATGTATGACGTCTATGATCGTTCAACAAGAAAACCCATTACCAAAAAGCTCCTTAATGACCTTCTTGAAGTATACCATAAAAGTGGTATATACCAATAAAAAGGTGGTATATACCACATACCATAAAAAAATGGTATATACCACTTTATATACCATTTTTAGAAGGTCTCATTATGTGAATGAAAAGTGGTATATACCACTTCCATATACCTCTTTTTTATTCACTTAATTTCTAAAAAAAGTGGTATTTCAAAATGGTATATACCAGTTCATATACCAGTTCATATACCATTTTGTTGAAAAAAGTGGTATATACCATAAAAAAACTGGTATATACCACTTTAATTTTTAGACCTGTATTAGTCTGCTTAGTGGAGTCAGCAGAGGAGCCAGTGCGTCTTGCTTCTTTTGCAGTTCTCGAAGGAGCTGCGGAGGAAGGAGAGGACGAAGCTGGTGACTGAAACGACTTCATGGATTGCGCCAATACGGTCATCTGTTCGAGGATCTTGCCGAGTACCAAAGCTTGAGAAGGAGCTGGAGCCAATGTGGTTGGGGATTGATTTGGAACTATGAGAGAGGGGTTAGAGCTGTTCGAAGTATGTGAAAGCAAGAAATCAGAAATTTCTTGTGAAATAGGGGCCAGGCGGCCTTTGTCGGTGAAGAAAATGTTTGGGCATTGCAAATGGTCGCGGCAAACACGAACGAAAAAGTTTAGGAAATTTTTCCGAATTGACAAATCTGTTTTAATCCAAGAAGAAGGAAAATCTTTGCTGACGCCGCTTTGGAAGCAAGACGAGAGCATGTCAGATTCAGAGCTACGGCCTTTTTCGCCAGAAGTAATCAAAAGGTTTTGAAGGGTTTCAAAAGAGGAGTCGTAGTCTGTAATGCCTGTGACATCGGAAGTTGAAGGAACATTTGAAGTAGAAGTCATCTCGGAGGTTGACGATAGTTTATTTTTGAGGGAAAACAGGAAGATATATTGCGATGTGGAACGCAATAGAGGGAATATGCACTAGTCACGACTAGTCTTTTCGCGTGAATAAAACATCGTTCACATCACGCAATTCTTGCGTTCACATGACACGTTTACTTCATCAGAAAAAAACCTACGAAATCAAAGGAGTAGCGGTTTTGTGTATGTGAGTTCGTAATTAGTAAGTTTCCCAATTTGAAAGCAAGATTGTATAAGGCTTCTAGCGTCCAGCCAAGGAACTATGCTAGAAGAAGAATTATATGTTATTGTAAGACAGTCTAGCGCAGAGCTAGCGTTTGTGAGTTATTACATTGTGAATACAATTGATAATACTCATTTTTTGGATTGTCGTTCAATTGCAACAAGCTTGTCAAATTTGGTTATCCGACTTCTATCCTTGTAATCTATTGAATCAAATAAGGATTAAACAATAGTAAAGGTGGAGTACTACAAGAGTTCGATGGTACAGTATTAAAAGTAACAAAACAAAATGCTCCCAATGACAGGAAAGTTGCACAATTTTAGGCTTCATAGCCGAAAAGTGGAAACTTTTAAGTGGATGTACATGGCAAACCGACTGGAGCGTACAAGAGAGGCACAGAAATAGTTAAAGTGTGGCAAGAAGGTGAATAAGTGGTACAAAAGCGGCACATCAAAGATCGTAAAATAATAAGAAGATAGTACATCCAATAAATATCGATGTAGCATGAAAACATCGATTGTTTGGTAAGCAAATACACCTACTTGCATGAGAATGGATTACTTAGTGCCCAAACAATGAGACATAGGCGTATCCCAAAACAAAGTTTAACTTGTGCTCCACATGCCCACAAACCTGAGTAGAGATGTCACAAAAACGGTTTCGACTTGTCAACTTTTTTCCAAACAAAATGTTTTTTTTCAATTTAATGAGTTTTTGGAAATCTTCTGTAGAAATTTTGGTTTCAGAATGTTGTTCTTGATTTGAATTACTACTTGTGTCTAATCTTTTAAGCACTATTTTATGGTTGCAAGGGAAAATTGTAAAATGATGAGATTTTAATTTACTAACACGTGTTTATAGAACGTTATTTTCATTGCTAACAAAATAACAGCAGTTTTTTTTATCTTCAAAGTTCATTCCTTAGCAATCCCATATGGATCTATGGTATTCACATTCATCGCTTTCACATCTGGTTGCTACTCTAAGTGTAGGTCTATGATATTCCTAAAAACAAACGCATAAGCAGTGAATCAAAGAAGAATAAAAATAAAAATACCTTCATGTAATAAGAAGAGTAAATCAACTTTTCGCGACCAGTACTACTTGCAGCGGCACAACTATTTTGACTTAGAAACACTCATGAGTACATAACTGTATTAACGTACTTTTCTGCTCTTGTACTCCACCTATTATTATACCAGCGCATTTGCAAAGCGCTGCAAGCCTGTTAAGAGTTAATAACGAGAAAACATTATATATTTTTTTTGAAAGCATACATGACCCTCAACAACCATTGTAAGTTGGTTAACAAATCTCGCTCTCATGCTTCTATAAAATACACGTGTTAATTCACCACGGAAAAATACGGAGCTGAGCTAACTTACGGACTAGCTGTTAAACTTGATCTACAGTAATCACTGTAAAGGTAGTTATAGTAATCAATAGGCTAAGCCAAATAATTAACAACCGAAGAAGAAATCGAAAAAAAAAAAGAAAGAAAAAGGCAAACGTATCACGTTCATGATTATAATGTACCTTCACGAATTCTTCGATATAATCCCATGCCTTATTACATACAATATTTCTCTTACCAATAACCTCCGCCTTGAAACACAGATTTTAAGAACACGTTTGTTTACAAAAAACACGTGTCCTTTTTTTGGTTGTGCTTACCTGTTTTGAGTCCTGGAACTCTGGTTTATGATGGCTGAGTAGCTTAGGCGCTTTTTCACCTGTTAATGATCTGAATATCTCGGCGTGGCTTTTATCTGGACTCCTACGATAGTTTTAACGCCGTTTAGTCTATTCGTACGTGAAATAAGGAGTTTTTTTGAAAAAGATTAATAAAACGTACACTGGCATACCGTTTCCTTTCTCAAATACAAATGATACTGAAGATACCTTGCTATTAGCGAAAAATCTAACTGTAGCGTTCTCTGTTTTATGTTCTCTCTCAAACTCCTGACAGTATACAACTGCGATAGCTATTAACACGATGACGAGGTGTTTATTCATATTGAGTACTCCAATGAATTTATAACGACCGAAAAAAATCGGCCGAGATCAGATTGTGATTGTAACAAACAGTCACTGTGCAAGGCCTTTATACTTTATAAACGTAGCACTTTCGGATCTTTTACGAAGAACAAGCGCAATCCACTTACATCTCCTATTAATCACGTTTTTTTTCTCCACGTGAGTTTCTGTAAGAGAGTATCTTGTGGCATCGTCAACTGAATCCTTAAACCGGATGGATTCAGCCTCCTAAGAATCCAAATTAAATATAATGACACGGTAAAGGGAAGTTCACTGTTTTCGTAACTTTGTATCCAGAGAAGTAGTATACATGTTTCTACTTGTGTAATGCGCAAGTTATGTGCTAGCTAAGAATGTTTAAACTGTCAACAAACTAATTTGTGGCAGTGTCTGGCACTTAGTATTAAAGCCTACGCGATTTCTACTGTGAAATGCTCATTACAAGGCACCTATGTAATTCTAGCTGTTGGAAAAAAACCAGATTCAACAAAGAAAAGACTACAAGCAAGAGGACTTTCAAGTGCTACGCTGCACTTTACTCTTGCACGGGTTCTTTCCGAAAATGCTTTGTTTGGTCGCTTGATCTCATATTTGTCCAGTAGGGGTGGTTTAAACATGCAAATAATTAGCAGGTGTAATACTACAAAATAAAGAACGTTGCTAAATTGCCGTTGTCACCAACTCGGTTGTTTTTGGTGCTTTCCTTTCTTTCTATAAATTTTCGACATGCAATCTATCGTATTAATTACAACAGCGCAGCCACTATCCGACCAGAGTGAGGTTTTTTTAATTACACTAAAGTATGGCATCCTTTCGGCATTTGTGGGAATGCCTATTCAACCAAAAATGTGTACTTGTAATAGTCATATTCATCGAATGTAGGCGGTTCGCGTGGCATAATTATGCTTTACGTTTACCCGCTCGTTATACCAAAAAGGACCAAGCCTTTATTTTATCTGAACCATTCTTAGTGCTACTACCGCCAATAGGATATAATCATTGTAGATATCTACTGCTGTTTGTGTGTTAAATTACCGACCAGTATAGCTTTACAAAGTCTAGGGTAACCGATTATTTAAAGAGCGTGTAGTTCTAAAGGAGCAGAATACCTCCGTAAAGTATCAAAGCTCGGCTACATAATTCGGCCGGTTTTGTGATCTCGCATAATTTCACGTTAGAAATATCCGACTCGGGTTTATGTTGACTTAATCACGTGACTTTTTCATATTGCTAAACAAACAACAAACAATGCATCAACAGCTTTTAATCTCAGTAATAATACTCTTTGCGCTGTATATCATAGATGCCAAAGAGTTTTCTCTACCGGCGATGATCTATGGCCGACCACGACTGACGTGGAGTTGTTCAAGTCAACCATCAAAGGTGAAGTATTCGAAAAAGGAGATGATCTTTACAAACATTCTATTTTTACGTATAATCTTCGCACTGGTCCTCCACAACCTCTTCTTGTTGTTATACCCGAGAACGATGACGATATTATAAGCACTTTGGCATTTGCTGTTAAGCACAATATCAGAATTGCTGTAAAGAGCACAGGACATCATCAAGATGTTAGGTATAATCTATATTATTTAAGGAAATAACGTTCTTACATTACCCTTAGAAGCTCTGTTGACGATGCTATTCTTATATTCATGAAGAAATATAACGACAAGGAGTTATTCGAGGAAGCAAAACAAATAAAAGTTGGACCAGGTACGCTAGCAATGGACCGATTGTTTGTCAATTGCTAATAATTGTTAGGACAAACATGGGGCGAAATACAAAACTGGCTTGGTGAAGAAAGTGGCAATACCTTAGTAGCTTCAACCGGTGCTGATCCAACTGTTGGACCTGCTGGATGGGCTCTTGGCGGTGGTCATGGACGTTTGACACGAATGGTTGGCTTAGGAGCGGATTTGATTGTATCCATCGATTTAATCCTCGCTGATGGCACACCAATAACCGCTTCAGCTGATAGCCATCCAGAGCTATTCAGAGCGCTGAGAGGGAGTTCGGGAAATCCGTTCGGAATCGTCACTTCCCTTACGTTCAAGGTATTTGAAGATCCTGGAGTTGTAACAGAGTTCAACGGAGGATTCCTCATTACTGACGAAATTGCGAACACTTATCAAGATTGGATGCGTGATGCTCCGAACAATGCTGGTGCTTATTTCATCGCTGTTATAGACCCTGAAACAGGTGCTCCTGTTGTGACCATAGATGCGTATTGTATAGGTGATCCAAAAGAGTGTACAACTGCATTGGAGCCGCTGTCGAAAATACCTGGTTGTGCCTTTCTTACATGCAAAGTTCAGCAAACACATGACTCATACTCCGACTTTATGAAGGCTAATAACTATAGCGATGTCGGAGGAGCTGTTAGTATGTATATGATGTCAACAGCTGTCGACTTAAAAACAGATGGTCAGATGGAGAAGATTTCGAAATGGTTAAACGACTATTCAGATACAGAATGGCCTGGCGCTTTAATTGGTTGCTACTGTAATTCTGTTGTTGGAGGTTATAGCGGTACGCTTGATCCTCTTGGTAAAGAAACAGCAGTAAATCTAGCTTTAAGAAAAGCGTCAATCGCTATCACGTGTTATGTAGGATGGGATGTCGATAAAGGAAAACCTCGTCCTGACTTAATAGAAAAGGCTGATAAATGGGCAGACACTGTATTGAAACCAACAGGCATAAACAACTTTGTATATTGGAATGAACCACAACATAACTTTGTATCTGATGAGGATTGGCAAATAAGTTACTATGGCTCAATCGAAGCCTACAACCAACTACTATCTGTCAAGAAAAAATATGATCCTGACTATGTCCTTACTTGTTATCATTGCGTAGGATGGGAGGATGTTGAAAACGTTGATCCTGCTGTATGTCCTGATGGATGTTCTTGTTCCAACCAGAAGAAAAACGGTGTTTGTGCTCATAAAATACCATACAACAAAGTTGTAACCAACGAGAATTAATAAACTTGACGTGGCACTATCAGAGGCCTTAATTGTTGTAATTCGGCAAGAAAATTACGAGAAATATGCAACAGAAGAGGAAGTACTACAAGGCTTGCTTCTGAGTGGTACTTTCACCACAGAGTATTTGTTTACTTGAAATTCGTTGACACAGTATTCAATGAATGGGAAAGGCCTTTACGCATACTTTGCTGCATAATTTACAAACACTTATATGAGCAACACGGTATCAGTATTAACACCTTCAAAGACAGTTTTATATGTACTTTCGTGCGCTGGGCTAGGTAATATTGTACAGCATCTAAAAATACGTCTCATACTGATTAATACGCATAGGAACTCGGTTAGGAAAGAGCAAACCGAAAGTTATTGTAGAATTAAACGATAAACCTGAAACATGCACTTCAATGAGCTATCACATGCGGTTAATGCCAGTGGGCACTCGGATTGCGCTAAGCGCAGGTATAAAACATTTAAATAATCGTAAACTAAGCTCCTCGTTTAGGAAGAAACAAACATGCCATACTGGCGTATTTAAAGGAGCACAACGGATTCGGGCACGACATAGACAAAATAGTGTGGATCCCAAGCGTTTACAAAAAGCCTCGGTGTGCTAGTACGTCGCCTGATCTACCAGAATACCCTTCCGGTGCAGCTTCCTGGCTCTTTGAAGAGAAAACGATCACAAATCGCTTAATCGCCGAAGGCGTTGAGTATATCATACTTACAGATGGCACCAAGGTACTTACGGAACCATAGCATGTAAAACTCAACTCAATCAAAAATATTCCGTCAACTGTTTTTTTCTGAATTTTTTGAAGTTAACACTCGTAACAGGTCGGCCATACACTAGAAAAAGTACAAAGCTTACTAGATACAGTCACAAATGATCCTGCGGAATGTGGGTTGGCTGTTTACAACGACCTTGACTTATCCACAGAAGTGAGCTGTAACCGATTTGATGTTCTTGCAAATAAGCGTCGTGGTGTACCTAAGGGTTATTACCGTCAGACTAAAATTAATACATCTGATTTCTTATGTCTGTCTGGTATATCTGGATGGTATGTACTTAAATCAAAAAGTATTAAAAAGCTATGGGGACTTGAAAAAGAAATTATGGAGATTGTACATAAACATCCTCTACGACGAAAATGGAAGGATCCAATTACATCAGATATTGTAGATATTGAAATATTAGAAGTTACTATGCCTTTGATGTTGGTATTCCTGAGCTTGAAGATGATATACGTACGACTTTATTGCTTTGAAAACTTTTCTCTCTTTTTTTTTCAGAGAACGGAATGTTGTTCTGATGTTGTTGCTTAGGTTTCACGTGGTGCTAGACTTCTTGGTACTGGTCTTAAAAACGTTGATGATATTACGAAATGTAATTCAATATTTCAAAAAAGAGTTGAGGAAGGTAAACTGCGAAGACAGTAAAAACAATACACAAATAAAACACATGTACATTTGTAAACATTGCTCAATCACACTTAAATTATACAGCCTTGTTTAAGAATTTAATGACTCAAAATTCGCTGCGTTAGCACCTACAGTTATTGCCCAGTAGCGCATACAGCTGAGCAAAAGTTGCTTTAGAAACATTTTCGCTATAAAATTCTACTTTATTGTCTAAAATCAGTATCAATACAAACGGTTTAATTTAAACTAGTGAAATGATTTGAGGCACTTGTAAGTTAGGTCGCTTCTTTGGGTTTGGGTTCGCACTATACACATTTTTAGTTAAATCAAACGTTGGAAGGGAATCGTACTCATCATTCGCTGATCGTTTGCGGTTGGAATTATCACAATCCATTTCCTTAGTATTAGAGCGAGAAATTGTAATACGTGTAAAAGGCTTCAGATCTTTGTCGCCAGCAAACACCTGGTTAATTTTTTTGAATGAATCATATTTTACCATAGGCTCAAAAACTTTTCCAGCTTTTACGCCACGACTGCTATAAACTCTTACATAAACTACTGCGTCTGTAATACCTTCTCTGTTAATAGAAATGATGTAATAGCCACCACGTGGAAATGATAATTCTGCTGTGTACTTGGTTCCTTGGTTGTAAAAATTCTCGCATGATTGTGTTGCAACTACAAAGTTTTGTTTTTCCACTTCAGGTTCCGTACATTCGTATTCTTTTGTAACGTAGCCAAGGTTTCTTACCTTGCTATTAATAACACAATAGTACTCATTGATATTTCCTTGTAGATGCACACTAAATTGTTGTATATTTTTACCTTGTATGTTCGGGTTTTTTTTCTAAGTAAAATGCCATTAGGTTAATACGATATTCCAAACTCATACCCCACTATTTAGACTTCTACCACTTGATAGCATCTTTATAAATCCCCAGTATTTGCATGAACGTGTATAGAGAATTTGTTGGGGTAAAGAAGGAGTGCTTCTTACACGTGTTTTATGCAAACAATTTTGTATGTTTCGTTGACTTAGTTGAGTTTTCATTCCCTGACGTAGTCTAGTTATCACTTTATCGTTCCCAAGTATGACTGCAATGTTCAACGCGGTTTTACACTTCATATTCTGGACAGAGGTGTCAGCACCTGTTTTTGTAACAAATCAGCTTCACGGATTTTAACGGGAACGTACCGTGATCCAAGAGGCAATCCACTGCGTCAAAGTTGCCTTTTAGTGATGCAAAGTGCAAGGCAGTGTTTCCTAAGTTGTTTGTTGCGTCTAAACAACACATCCAAGGAGTATTAATAAATTAATGACGCTCACATCACCTCTGTTGGCAGCAGCATGTAGGAGAGTTTCTCTTGCTAGGAAGAATGTTAGTGTACCGTTGTTGGCTGGAAAAAAACGTACTAGGAGACAATCTATACGCTCTTAAATGTGCTGAGTGTTTATTTAGGCTTTCTTCAAGTTCTTGGTACGTAGCGTTTAATACTAGGCTAAAAGCGGCTTGTCCGCGTGTTATAGAGATTTACTATTATAATTGATTGTACCACGTGACATTGTAACGGGTCAAGGCGGTCGTTCATAACACAAAAAGTGTTCGAACCAATTTGCTTCGAACGTTGAATATACGAGACCAAATGCTGTAAGATTGTTGTAGTTACTGGTACAACGAAAGTCAGTTTTCTCAATCGCAACGGGCGGTTAACCAACAACCGTGGTTCAACCCTCTGTACCAGAAACAAATAGTCACATTTTCCATCACGACGGATTCAGTTGATACTTTAGTTAACTTCCGCTACAACCAAGTATGTAAAAACGCAAAATACATGCCACCGCCAACATTTACGGTACACCTACACTATTGTTAAGTACTGACTTGCGTAGCTTTCCTCAGGTGAAGATTCTTCCAACTACATAGCTAAATGCACCATCCAGGAAAATGGCATCGTTTCGCTGCGAAACAATGGTGAAGAGTCAGGTAAACAAAAATTTGCCAAATAGTGGATCTTTCTTGGCTCTAAAAAGTCTTTTAAGTCGAGACAAATTTTTCAGCAAAAGTCGTTTTGTGCAAATTACGTAATATCATGTAACAAAATTCCGAGGTAATTTTGTTACACGTGATCAAAGACAGAAAAACATTTTTTTTTTTTTTTTTCAGTTCAACTTAAATTTTTAAGTCGTTTGTGTTGCACACTAGATTAACCATATTTCGTGTAGTATGCGCTGTCGCGAACTTCAACGCTCACACTAATCAAGCTATCTTCGAGAAATTACAGCTGGGTAATCGATTTAAATGGTATTTTTATTGACACGTGGTAGGTATTAGAACCATCGATTGTGACCCACACATTACGTACAGAGCTAAAATTAACTTCTCTGTTATCCACGTGCGTTTGCAATTGAATTTGGCATTTAAATGCTAACACTAAAATAGAAAAAAGGAACAGTTGTTTTTAACAAAGAGGTTGATTTTAAGCTGGACGGTGATTGGTGTGGTAAGTGGTTTGTCGAAGTCGCCTGGAAACAATATCTTACAGTAATACCTAGACGTATTTGAAGCGCTACAATAATCAAAATTATCC
>JALMLS010000121.1:0-19759 GCA_038496445.1 Trichosphaerium sp. ATCC 40318 | reverse complement strand
CCTGTAGTTTATTCACAAGCGCAACTTGCCTATGTGCACCACAATACACGCAATTCGCGTCTTTGGACAATCAAGAGTACAATTTTAACCAAAATATAACCTTTCCAATTAAATACAGGTAACTTCACCATTCAGCGCCCATAAAATGTTCTACCTAGCTTATTAACTGTCAAACTGACATTCATTGTAGAGATTTGCCAATCGACAGCTTCTTATTTATTGCCATCTGGGGCGTTGCTAGTACGCGAGAATTTGTGCCTATAGCTTCAAACCTCTTGCCGCTTTTTGACAAGCAATCATGGTACAGACCGTTTTGAAAACCAAAAAACAATTCCAAAAAAAAAACAATAATTTAGCTTGGATTGATTTGACGTGTGATTTTTTAGGTTGATGCGTAGAGGAAGTCAAAAGCTTACCTTGTTTCTATTGGATAGTAAATCTCTATCGTTGAGGACAGATAGCTTACACTACTCACATACAGAACACAAGAAAATACTGCAAAATGCACGTGATGAAATCATTTTTTGAAACTGAATTTTGTATTTTTTTGTTTTGTGCTCTTCAGCGAATTGTAAGAAATTCTTTTGTGACGATAATCTCAATCTATTTTCTTTAATACCATAAGAGCCAGAATTTCACAGGACAGTAATTGGCGTTAATCTGTTATTGATTCCTTTTTTCTACCTTCTAATTTGCTGTTTTTAGGTACTCCAACAGGCAGGTTTAGATAGTCTAACAAGAAGTACAGAACAGCCTCTTGGTATTGAACAGCTTAAAGAGCGCGGTATTGTACCGTTAGCAAATATGGACCCGTTTTTCCAAGATGAAGTTGCTCTGTTTGTTGAGCTTCCTGTACTCCGCAACCCAATAATCTTCTATCAAAACGTTCGTACTCTGTACACAATAATTACTTGTACTTACCTTAACGTGTAGTTCTATGAGCAAGAAAACAGTGATATGGAGTACAAACATTCTTATCCTTTTGGTAGCTATGTTTTTGACCCTGAAACTTATTGTGACAACCCAGCTGATAAAGTACGCAACAAATACTCTCAAATACAATTACTTAAAGCAAACTCCTCAATCCTACAATGCACTTATTACCAATTTAGATGCATTGGAGTCTTATGCGCGCTGAAACAAGTGATTATGATGCAAGAAGACTTCTTCCTAATACAGACGAACGAAAGACAATACAGGTATAGCTCCTATGTTTTTTCTTTGTAGATGGAAGTATTTCTTTGTGTGACATGTGTTTTAACCTACGACCTTATTAGATGATATTGGCGTACCCGCCATCAAGGGAACTGAATAACCGTGAACAGAATATTCTTTGGCGTTATAGATATTATCTTCAAAAAAACAAGAAAGCACTGACAAAGTTCCTTCGATCTTCTGTTCGTTGGAGTCAACAAAAAGGCAAAGAAGCTGTACAGCTTCTTAAAGAGTACGTACCTATACGATACTTTGATCAGTAAAATGATAGGTGGGAGGCATCCTCCGGCTGTTACAGGACGCTATGAATGTTGAAAAAATATTTTATTTACTAGTCATTAGGTGGGAACCTATTGAAACTGTTGATGCATTAGAGTTATTGTCAAAGGATTTTTCAAGTCTGCCTTGGCCTGAGATAAGCACAAAGATTAGACAATACGCAGCAAGCGTACTTAAGAAATCTTCAGACGAAGTACGTGTCAGAACAGTGCCCTTTATTGTTTTTTTTGTATATATACCATTAACCACTTTGTAGGAACTTCGCTATTGCTTGCTGCAACTTGTGCAAAGTCTGCGCTACGATCGTGTAGCTTCAACGTCTGCTGTTGTTGCGTTACTAATTGACCGAGCTTCAACTAGCTTTTACCTGGCTAATAACTTGTACTGGTATGCCTTCTTTTATTGACTCTGTTTTCTGTGAAGAAAAGTTTTTAATTTAGTTGATAGGTTTCTCACTGTTGAAAAAACGAGTACACTCAACGACAATGACGATGTAGAATTTTTTACTCAAGTTTTTGATATGTTTTGGAGAAAACTAAGCAAGGTAACGAATGGTTGTAGAAATAATTTTAAAAAAACCTTTTTAGTTTTCAATCTCATTTTTTTCTTCTTTCCTTTCTTGTCATTTCCAACTTGCTTTGTTGCCTTTGTAAATGAAGTTACTTACTTGGTGTTAATGAATATCAATAGACGCCAAGTGGTCGTATCTTTCAAGGACACCTTCAAAAGCAGCATGAACTTGTTGATATTCTCACTTCTGTTGCAAATAAAATATCGTCAACAAGTGACTTTGATAAAAAGGTACAAACCAAACGACGTAAAAAACATTTTAGTTATTTTCAAATACTAATTTAAAAAAAACAAGGAACGTATGGCTACAGCGGAAATAGAAAAAATATCCAATAAATTCACTGGTGTACCAATTCCTGCAAATCCTGAACTCATAATCCATAAGATAAAACGTAAGTAAAATATCTACTAAATTTCTAACTCGTGACTAACAACCCTGACACGTGGGGTTTTTTTGGAGTTATTTGTGTTCGGTTTTTTGTTAATTTGTTTATTTTAGCCAAAGTTAAGGTTTTTACATCAGCTCAAGCACCTATGAAGGTTGATATTATAACACAAGATGATTCTGTATTCAGTATTATTTTTAAGCTTGGTGATGACTTACGACAAGATCAACTTATCATACAGGTAAAACAAATAACAAAACATAAAAAAAAACTGAAGGCGAACTTTTCAAATTTTGAATAACCGTCGCCCAAGTCTCCAAAATTTGTGAGCGGTAAAACATCATACCCAGATATTTATTGAATTAGCCATGACCTATTCTATGTTTGATAACTGTAGTAAGCGCTGTCTAATATGGTTTTTTAGTTGATTTCATTAATGGACAATCTTTTGAAAGAAGAGAATTTGGACTTATCGTTACTTCCGTATGCTGTTCTAGCTACTTCTTCTAGTAGTGGTATGATTTTCCCATCTTCTTAATCAAACTATATTAATACTTATGGCCGGATAGGAATGATAGAATTTGTCCCAAAGAGTCATAATATATCAAGCTACAAAAAAGATCTCAAAAAATTTTTTATGAAGTACAGCCCAGATAGTACAGGTATGTCTCATTACCACGTTGTATCTAGCCTAATAAGTGCTTACTTAAATACACAGGTCCTTATGGCATCAACCCTGCTGTACACGATACATACGTAAGGTCTCTAGGTACGTAAAAAGTCATAAGTATTCGAGTGGCTTATTTTAACTAGCTGGCTTTTCTGTTATAACGTATGTTCTTGGTATTGGTGATCGCCATTTGGATAACCTACTACTCACCGAAAGCGGTAACTTCTTCCACATCGATTATGGATGGATACTCGGTACGACAAGAACAAAGAATAAGAGAAAATATTGCTCATAGTCTAATTTAGGTCACGATCCTAAAGGATGGGAATCACCAATGGTATTAAATTTTTTCCGTCTGTTTGCCTTATATTAAACAACCATACTCTCTAGCGCCTTACCTCAGAGATGATAGATGTGTTGGGCGGGTACACAAGTGAACATTATGAGTCTTTTGTACAGTATGGATGTTTGGCGTATAGCAAACTTCGGAAATCTGCGAATTTAATTTTTAATTTACTCTCACTGATGACTGATGCAAACTTGAAACATTTGACACGAAGAGGTTTGCAAGAGGTACGTTACAGCTTGTGTATATCATGTTTAGATTATACTCAAAAGCTGATACACAATAGGTTGAGGATAGACTAGGACTGACGTTAACAGAGGTTGCTTCTATTGAACATATAAAGTCTATGATTGTTATCAGTGTTGAGGCGTTTGGACCAAAGGTAATACCTTATTTTATATTATTCATTGTATGTATTGATTCGAGTAGGTCATTGAAATACTACATCACTTGAGGCAAAGACTGTATAACGTTAAAACGCCATAAAACTGTTTTTATTTTCAAAAAACAATGAGAAACTGTAAATTTTTGTAAAATTGTTACAATAGATAAGTTAGTAGATACATTTCTTGCCATGTTTCGCTTGAAACACGTTTAATTTAACCATTTGGTGATAGTAATCAATAAATTTTATGTCATTGAACCAGTTCTTCGGCCAAGTACGGAAAGAAAAAACAAAATGTCAAACATTTTCAAAAATGTCATAAAAAAATATGGCATTGAATCGCACTGTACTTGTAGGCTTTGGATTTGTTGTAGCATTAATATGCGAACTAGTATCAGGTTTTAAAAAAAGAAATGCTTTCCTTATCCTTAAATAATCGGCATCTCATTTAGGAAGTCTAAGAGGAGCATTCAACGCATACGCAGAAGGTACTACAACATGCTTTTATTATTCTAAGCGTTTTTTAAGCGTTAAAACAGCAATTGAACTTGGATCAGCAACAAGTTACTCTTCTTGGGTCTATTAGCTTTATAGGTACCTTATACTACATCAAAGTTTAAAAATAAAGCTGCACGTGACAAGGCACATGAAATTTCTCGTATTTTTTATTCGTAGTTGTGTAAGAATTGGTAGCGACTTTGCCTATTTTAGTGCACTCCATTTTTTGGATTTAAAGGATATTTTTAGGCTTTTATGGAGTGTTTGCTGGATACATTAGCGATAATTTTGGAGCAAAGATAGGTCTGTTTTGTGGTATGGTGTGCACTACCGTTGGGTACTTGCTTTTGTGGCAAGTGATGCTGGGAAACATTGCATTTAACTATGCTTTGCTATGTTTTATATTCATACTTGTTGGCGCCGGAAATTGTTTTGGATACATCGCTGCTCTATCAACACAGGTAAATCTTGGATGTAAAGTTCAATTTAGGAGCAGTTTAAACTAACTTGACTAGGTGGTAAACTTTCCAGTTGACAAGCGAGGCAAGCAGTAGAAAACTTTGCTGAGCGTTGTTTGGTTAAGTGGTTTTGTTTAGGTTTGATAATTGGATGCTTGAGCTTCATGTTCGCTTTTAGTGGCGTTGTGTTTGCTCCTATGTACTCTCAAGTATATGGAGATACACCTTTATTTGAAGACCACGATGTAGCGGGTTATGCATTATTCCTAGCACTTGTGCACATGGTCCGTTAAAACACATTTCTCTTAACACTTCTCTAAACTAGAAATTAGGTGACCTACTTTGTTTGTGTTGTAGTCATTGACATCTATCCAGAGAAAAAACCATATACCAAGAAAATAGACGTACTTCTGAATTCGAACCCTGAGGATATGCCGTTAACATTGAAAGGAGACGCACCCAAAAAAAGTATTTTCCCACTTAATGTTGTTGTGCTAAAATTACTGCTAGATAATTCACTGTTGCAGGATTTTATCAGTTTAGACTTCTGGTTATACTCTTCGACATGGTGTGCTAGTTCAGCTACAAATCTTACACTCATGTATAGAAAACACATGTTTTTTCATATTATTAAGTCATGTTTAGATATAGCATTGGATACTTGGCAGTATCGCTCCATGGCATAGATACAGATACGACTAAAACACTCATTGATGTCAATGCTACAGCTTTAGCTGTAACGGGTGGCATAGGACGTATTATAGGTGGTATACTCTACGATGTTATAAAGAAACGCTGGCCTAAATCAGGGAGCGTATGGTACGAAAATGCTCCTGACCTGGATTTCTTTAATGTTGTTTTTTGATCCTCAGGTTACTTATTGGTTTGAATTTACTGGCAACATTCATTAATGCATTGTTTTTATTTGGAATGAAGGCAGAGTGGGTATTCTATTTTGGTTGTATACTAACTGGGTTGAATTACGGAATGGCTGGTAGCATTACACCCAGTATAGCAAGGCACGTGATTTTCGATAAAAAAGTTATACCTGCAATTTGTAAATATTTCTCCACGTGATTGTATGGTTTCACCTTACTAACTGGAATTATTTCTAGTAACTGGTTTAACGTTAAGAATTTTGGTGCAATTTGGGGAGCTGTAAGAAACATCTCTTCTTCACTCTTTTTGGATTTTTTTTTCTTTGGTACTCATTTATTGCTTAGCAATTAGGACTCCATTCTGCAAGTTTTTTAATTCTGCAATCCATATCAAGTGCCATGTACGAAATTCCAATATCAAAAGATGAGACAACATGTCTAGGCTCTGGTACATAATAATTTGCAAAAAAAATGAGTTTTCTTCCATTCACTTCGTCGGTCGGACTGATTTCTTTTAGAATGCTGGGAGAGTACTTTCGCTTTGTTTTTAGCGGTATCCCTGCTTAGTTTATGGGCGTCTGTTGTACTGTTAGTGAGAAAATCGCGAAGCAAGTGACTTAATAAAAACTTCGCTCTTAAACTGCCACATTCGTTTCTAGTTGACACCAAATGAGCTTATTAAAGCTTCTATCGTTAGCACTGGTTACAGGAACAAGTGCCACTGCCGCTTTTGTTTATTACGGCCAACAAGAGCACAGACCCTTCAGAAAGTCAGATATTGGTTATTTACGCGATCTAGACACCGGTGGAAGACTATTAGGGCCCAATCTGAACCCAGGCTTAAGAGCGGAAAAGGACTTCGTTAGCGAGAAAGAAGAAACAGAAGTACGCAATATAAGAGTAAAAAACGCATTGTTACAGAATAATTACGAAAATAATTCTCAGAGCTCCCAACATGAATACCAATGCTCGGAAATAACTCTTTACATCTTCTCCAAGCATAAAATTGAATCAAACAGCACTTTAGTCAAAAAAGAAAGACAGTTCGTAAAAAGCGTTAAAACAGCTTCTCCGTGCCATAAATCTTACCTTCTAATTAAATGCAGCTCATAGAAGAACTTAAGGAAGTCATTAAACAGTATGGTATCGTCCACGACCCACAAAACTTTCATGTGCATCAAATGGCTATGGACTACCTACCACATCCTCCTCCAGTGAATACAATGCGTGTAACAGGAAGATATGAAAGCCCTATTCAACGCCTGGCACCTTGGGGATACGGTGATGACTTTAAGATTGAAAACGGTACAAAACACGTTTGCTGAACAACCACGCTTCTTTTTTTTGGAAGAAAAATTATCAGTTTAATGGTTTTCTCCTTAGTCCCTCCACAACTTCGTAAGACATTAGATAAGATTACTAGCTCAAGCTACTATAGTCTTGGTAGTCCTAGAGATATTACAATAAACTACAGGCATTCTGGATACTTCAGGCTTGGTAAGTCTTGCTGTTGACTTTCTTTCGCCATAGTGTCACTTTTTGTTAATTCACATTTCTAGATCCTCACGTAGATCCCTTAAATGACGGTCCTGACGTATTCATTTTGGGGTTAAAATCGCCTACTGTACTTACTTTAGGACCTACCGGCGAATACATTAGTGACTTGGAGTGCGAACAATCTTTTTTTGCTTTTTTTTGATTTCTATATTAGGGTTGTAGCTAAGGAGTCATGGACTGCTGAGGATATAGATATGCTAGTACCTAGACGTACACTTGTAAATTTATCTGGAGATGCTAGATATTATAGACATCATAGTATAAGACCAGGTACGCATGAAACCTTTCAAAAACAGAGAAAAACTAACAAAACAACTTCACGAACACGTGTTGGTTGCAAATAAGATATTCTTTTTGATTTAGACACGTGACACCTAGTGTATTTGTTTTACATTTAAAGCTCACTGTAACACCAACTAGGGGTTCAAAAAGAAGGCGACAAGGCAATGTATGATTGGTGGGGATCACCTTATACTCTAATCAAAAGAGAAGACGAACGTTTTTCTGTAGTATTTGCGTTCGGACACGCAAACCCTGTCCTGGCACTTATACATAATGTCAAGGACTTTTTTATTGAAAAGAAACCAGTAGTTGCTATGGCTGTACCAGAAAAGGGCGTAAACAACTATTAGTTGAACACTGCACTCAGTTTTTTGTTATAAGTGCCAGTCGGCTTTTTTAAGTCTACATTTACTCCACATAACGTCACTGCGAGTACTTCATACGTTCCTATCTGTAGTTCACATTGTACCTACTCAGCTCGATTTGGCGTACTCGCCTTATGCCCATTATATTCTATACCTGTTGTGCTCTGCCTGTTGAATGGTTTGTCTCAGTTTTTAGTCTTCGTGAAATTCAGAGACTCTGTTACAGTTTGTTTTTAGATCAAAGCGTTCTCTGCGATATCACGTGTTTTGAAACGGCGTTATAAGATACTCAATGCAACAATACGTCGATTTGGTGTCACTTGAAGAGAGTATAGCAGAAATTACATACAAAAGCATCCCTCAACGTACCTTTGCGTTCATACTTCGTATTGCTGTTGGTAGAAAGTTTGAAGGATGGAGTAGCATCATTCGCGTTTGTAAGGGATGGAAACGTATTTTAAATAAGCTACCAGGCGTGTACGGTGGTAAGACATAACTCACGGAGAATTTTATGTTGCTGGATGATTTTTATTAAAACCTCTTCTTTTTGTTTAAAACCGAACTCTTCTTGTTTGTTCGTTTCTTCTTAACTTATGGTGACGTTTAGATATCACGTGGGATAAGAATGCAAAAGCAATGTGGCGCTATAATTTTAAAAAGGTACATAACCACGCCGTATAGCTGTAGATGTTGTTTTATGATTTTGGTGGACGGGTCTTCGCTTTCTTTGTTGGGTTTTTTTTTTATTTTACGTATCAACCACTTTTTCGTACATATTTGTTACTGACACGTGATAAAAGCGGATTTTTGCTCCATGGTTGGATTTCAGGAAAGCTATTCACGAAGAAATTCCTCCTTTGACGTTTTTGAGTGAAGGACAATGGCTTAAACTTCGAGCATGGTTCGGTATGAATTACAATATTCACCACGTTTCGGAAACATTCCACAAAATCGCGTGTGATTTTTTTGATGGAAGATAATCTCCTTTATTTACTGTCTTGTTGGATGGTTCATGGCTTGCTGACGTTCTTTTTAGATCCAAAGAATACTGGATTCGTTACTCTTCTGAGATTTGAAGCATTTCTACATATGAATGGCGTTATTGCTGATACATATCATAAGCAGCTTGTTTGTAGGCTTAGTTTCGATTGGTTCCTTCCTCAGTTTAATAGAAAAGAAGCTCTCTTTTTACTGAAGAATGAAAAAAGAAGTACTTTTGTTGTTCATTGTAATCATGATATTGATGAAGATAAACACGAAACATTATTGACGCCATACACAGTCAACACTTTTGTGATTACAGTGTACAATTTAAAATAATTTAAAAAAACAAAAGTATTCATCACGTCATACTAACACGTGTTTTAGGAATAATGGAGATCTTCGAACAAACCATTATGTGGTAACATCAATGAGAGGTAAATAACGAAACAAAGAGTTTGAAGGCAAAGCCAAAAAAAACGATTGAAGTACAAACGTCTTCTTTCTTATTTGAAGTGGAATTCTTCCTCGTTCACTTTTTTTTAATTTTATTTTTTATTAGGTTCTTACAGTGTTGCTGGATATGTCACTAAGATACCTACACTTGAGAAGGTGTTCGTAGCACTCAATAACGATCTTATCTACTTGTACGATAAACAGTGGCCTTCAGCAAGTTGGTTTCTTGGAACGATAACACAGGTATTTTCAAATGTTTTTAGCGTCAATTCAAAATAACTAAAGGCTGTTGTAACCTAGGATCAAGCTATAGATATATTAAAAGACGAAGATGATGGAACGTACCTAGCAAGATTTGGTAGACGCGGAAATTATATAACAGTTGCTTACAGAGTCGAAGATGCAATACTTCAAGGTATCATCAAAAGAAAAATATACAGCTCAAGGATACATACTTCTTTATCATGCTTTGCTGACCACGTGATTTTCTAGACAGAGTTTTTCTTGACTTAATGGCTATTCAAAATGCCAATGGATATAAACAATGTACGCTATATTTTAAAGGAGTCAAATCAAACGTTGAGTGTTAACAAAAAAAAATCTAGATGAAAATATCAATAGTTTCGAGGAGTTAATCATCCAACGTAACCATCGATATGTTAAGCCTTATAACCCACCCGCTCCTAAAATATCACCTTCTATACTTCGACCAAGAAAAACACTAGCAAGGCATCCAAGTGATAGTAGTAGCAGCTTTAGCAGTAGCTTCAGTAGCGCTGATGAGAGATCATCACTTTTTGCTGAAAATACAATCAAACGTGTCGTTTCGAATTCACATAGAAATCTTATTCCTAAGAAAACACAACGAACTGCAAAGTTCTCGCCAACCAAGAGGAGGAAATCAACACTTCGTAATACTGTTAATAACGTAATGAAGAAGAAAAGAAGCCAAGCAAAACTTAAACATAAGAAGCGTAAAAAGAAGAGCAGTGTAATCTCTGTGGAAGTAAAGGCTTGAAAGCCAAGCGCGACCACGTGGTAAAAAAACCTTGTAAATATATTCACAGAAGATAAAGTACTTGATCCACCTTTACAGGTCGGATATTTTTTTAAGGTTGCTTTCTTTTTATATTCTTCATGTCAAATTGCTTGAGCACTTGTTAAAATTCATCAAGTACAAAGGAATTACCTAAATATTACTTCTTTACTTCATCAGAGGCACTCCAACAAGTGTTGAATTGACGGCGCCTTATTGAGGGGAACTTTTGTTCGGACCAAGAACACCTGTATGGATGAAATTAAATCAACGGCGACTACTATTTTGTTGATATCAATACTGGTTCTCTGCGCCAAGGAGCCATGGCAGCTTTAACTTCAACCCTTTTCCAATCACTCCTTAGAAACAGCCGCTTTAGCTGAACCAATCGAAGCGATAGCTTCAATAGAACCAGTCTCTACGGTAGAGCCAGTGGAAGCTGTACAAACGCCAGTATTTGTTGATATACGCCCGCTGTAAGACCCTTGTCACAAATCTCTTAAACGTGTAAAACGTGATTGTCAAACAGTTTTTATTCATGTTGCGTTTATCTAAGAACCAGTACTTCATCGCCAAGCTGCATGTTATGTTTTTGAGTATGCCAATGCGTGATAAAGCTCCATACTAAAAGTTTGTTTACATCATTAAGTTGCAATAGCATTGCTAGCAATACAACCGTCACGAAATTGATTATGATAACACTTTACCCTCACATAGTATATTGTTCACATAACGGTTTACTCAACCGACTATTATAAGACTGCCAGTTTCGTCTTACTCTGTTCAATTATATTGTTTCGTTTGACTAATTAAATTGTTTCAAAGAAAAAATGACTTTCAAAACCGACACGTTGTACACGTGACTAAAATTTGTCGGAAACCACTTTAAATAGTATCACATGATTGGAATAGATATTTGTAGTACATTTGATCTTAATAAACCTAACTCCCAAAAGGAAGTCAACGCTCTTCCAGTTGTAAACAATTTTGAATACGAGGTCAGAACATGAAAGCCACAGGCATATTCCTCTTTATATCTTGTTTTTTGGCCTATACACTCGCGCAAGAGAACAACGCTTATATTATTAGCGGGTCAACTAACACAGGGTTTGAAATACGATCGATAGAGAATGACTCGCTCATACTACAATGTACGTTCAACTGAATATTATTCACAATAAAATTACTAGCGAACGCAATCTGCATTACCAACTTTAGACCTAAACGTCTGTAGCATGCCACTCAAGCCTTCGCGCAGTTTCTTCAATGTCTTATTTACCATCGACTCAAACACTATTTGTAAGAGCACTTGGAGCTCTGGTACAAGTCGATCCATACACGTGTCTAGTAAAGGTACAATAATAAAAGGCCAGTACAAATATTACTTACTTATTTTACCACTTTTAGAATTCTTGTCCTTTGAGCACTGAATTTCGAGATATTGCAGTTGATAAGACTACTCAAGTATTATATGGCATCACAGAACTAGGTTATATAGTCGAAATCGATCCCACAGATTGCTCCTTTTGTCATTTTTGTAAAGTGAACACAACGAATATTGGAATATCAAGTGGGAGTACGTCTGTTGTGCTTTTTTTTTTCGTGACTGGGCGATCTCATTTACTGTCGTAGTTGCGATAATTGGAGATACTTTATATGTTAACGGAGTTAGTGGATTTGCCATATCGCCCTTAACAGGTCCCATGCCTTGTATCGCTACTGAAACAGTGGACTATCATTCAACACAAAATTTCGCTGGAGGTACATTTTTTGAGCATTAATATTCAACATCACGTTTACCAGTTTCATTTCGTAGACATCACTGCAGTATCAGATACTCAAATTATTGGTTATCTCGATGAGTTTTTTACTATGGACATTGGGACGTCAACGATAACTGAGTTTACAACGTCATTACCTTATCGTAAAGGTGGTATTGATGCAATGTTCTTTGATGAAACATCGCCACCTCCAGTTGATACAACACCTCCTCCTGTTGCCCCCGTAACACCAACGCCCCCTCCTACAATAGCGCCTCAAGGTGGTATGATTGATACCCTTATTACATCTCAAGGAGACGGAATACCAGGATTCGACTATCGCTTGATATCAGAACCAAATACTATTTTTGGATGTACGCACACGTGCCAGATTATATTTTCCAACTAACAGTATAAGCATGTAACAATTCAGAACTGATAACAGATCCAGAGGCATTGGAGTATAGCTTTGTACTTGATAGGGTGCTGTACATACCTTTTAAAGGCCGAGAAATATTCATAATTGATCCCTACACTTGTCAAATAGTACTCACTCCTTTAACTATATAGCTAATGCTAAATCCTACTTACGCTTTCGTTTGTAGGAGAAAACATGCATCACAAGTGTTAGGATGTATGGATTGATGATAGATAAAGAGAGCGGAAGGATATTCTCATATGGTGCTAGTCGCATTTTTGAACTTGATTTACAAAACTGTAAAGTTAGCACTATTTGTGCAACTGTGGGAACTGATCGTGCGGGCACGTGTTTCGCACAAAGTTTCACCGAGAAATATGGTGTATTTTATTAAGACATTACTAGCAACAATAGCAGATGGTGTTCTCTACCTTGGCGGCAGTCGTGAAATAGAAAATATTCCTGGTTTTCTAACTGGTTCATGTAGAACACAACGTTCAATTGAAGTAGCTTGTAGTGCAATTACCGGTATGTATATCTTGTATTTTAAAGCAAACAGTTTGTGTTGTAACAGTTCCTTAGGTTTAACATCAACATCAACAAGTACTTTAATTGTATCTTGTTTTGATGAAGATATTTTTTCTGTTGATATCAATACAGATGATGTAAATTTACTGCCTATCAATGCACCACTAAGTCGTGGTATATCTGCATTCAAATTCAATCCTCCGCCTACAGTGTCACCAACCACTGACGCTCCAAATACAGACGCTCCAAGTATGGTAACAGAAGAGCCAACCACAGAAACTCCAGCCGAATCTGGAACCACTGAATCACCTACCACTGAAGCGCCAACTGATGTACTGACTATTGCACCTACATCAACAGAGCCAGCGTCACCAAGCACTGACATAGGAAGCACTAGCAACATTCTTACTGCTCGTTTGTCATTGTTCATGCTTGTTTTATTCTTGGCATCTATGTAAACGTACCTTACAATATGACCAAAAAAACTCAGTACATCAAAATAAAAACAAAAAAAAACGCGTTGGTAAATCTGTTTATGAACACAGCCATTGGAACTAACAGCTCAAGAAACTACTGAACGCCTGTATTTGTTATTATTGGTAGAGGCCTTTTGTACACAAAGCTTGTAAAATCATAATTTTTATTTGTTTTTTTTGGCCTATTTTCCCTTTGGCCCTGAGGTACAGATTTAAGCGCTACGCAGTTTATGCGATTTCTTGCGGTCGTGAACTTCACCCTCGTGGTGTTAGTTCAATAAGCCAAGTACTAAATTCACCAAAAGAAATTCTGCCAGGGCGGCCCTGGAAGAAAGAAAACCGTTATTAAACGCTCATAAAAACACTGTTTACGCTCAAATAACATCATGTCTGGCTTAATTATTACCATTTTCGTACGCTTTTATCATCTAGACACTTGGTTACCCACAGAAAATGGCGTTACACGAATATGGCTATATTATGCTCTATGCGGCTCTTATTCTACTCATTGGCTTATGTAGTACTATTATTCCGTTCATTATTAAACAACGGGGTCCTATGAATGATCCTAACGCTCTGTTGTGGTTCTTTCTATCCCTTACGTTCAAATTCTCTGCGGGCGTACTAATAAGCGCGGGTACAGTACATATGGCAGGAGATAGCTTGTGTACGGTTTTGAGAATTTTAGTTGTTTTTTATGACCATTTGGGTTGTCATTAGTTTTAGTGGTTTTTTTTGTACTAAGCAACGCCCATAGCCAGTTGGACAGAATACTCAAACTGCACGGGACCACATTTTTCAGGTATTTTTTTGATTGAAATTTTTTTTTCGCGATTTCTCGGTTACTGACGTCACTCTTTTAGAACCTTCTTGTGATGATTTTATTTCTGTTGTAAACTTGGAGAATAACACTGTATATTTTTGTCCTGGTTCCTGCTCTTCGTACCCTTGGCAAGTCTTTTTCTTTTTTTTCACAAAAAAATTATTTAAATTTTACAAAACTGTTGAAGTTGTTTTTTCTTTTGTTCACTAGATCACCTCTTGTTTTAAAGGTCTAATATTTTACTGTAGGTGGCTGGTATTTATTGGAATCGGTATTATTGTTGTGGCAACTCTAGAAGCTTTGTCTTCTCACGAACATGCCGGTAAGTTACTCAAAACAAAGCACACGTGGAGCATCTTCTTTTTCTTTTCGTTTTTGTTGTTGACGCGAGCTCTGTATTCTAATCTACAACTTTTCTAGATTTCTTTGGTGGCTCTGATGAACTAAACAGCTTACTACGGTCACAGACAAGCACTCAGTATGATACTTTACTGACCGAAGAAAAACCAAAAAAGCGTAAACACCCTCTTCTTGGCCACTCTTTTGTGTTACTATTGGCGCTTGTAGTACACTCAGTATTGGCTGGATTCTCTCTAGGGTCTTCACTAAGAGGTGAAGGAGAAGGTTGGGGGATTTTTGGGGCCATAGTGGCTCACAAGGTAAATCACAACAGAATCACAAAAAAAATTCTGATTCTTTTTTCTGAACGTCTTTTTAAGGGTTTCGCCGGCTATGCTCTTGGTGTGAGTCTAGTAACTTCTAAAATACCATTCTGGGTACGTAATACAAAAATAACTCCTAAGTAAAGTTAACCTGTATCTAGTATTGGGGAGCAATTATGAGTGCAGCATTCTCCGCAAGTACACCTTTAGGTATGCTCTTTTTTTTTTTTTCCTTCATTTTCTGTGTTGTTTGTGATTCGTGGTAGGTGTTATCCTTGGTGGTACTTTACTCACTTTATTGGATGGACCAGCAAGGTTACTAACAGATGCTATTCTTCTTGGACTTGCTTCTGGAACGTTCATTTATATTGGACTTGTTGAAATGTTTTTGGCGGATATTTTTGTTCAAATGAGACGTGGTATTTGGAGTGGCTTACTACATGGCTTTATGGCTTTAATAGGGTTTATAACAATGTCCATACTTGCTTTATGGGTATGAAATACCTTGTACTACGTATTAAGCAAGAAATAAAGAAAGCTCATTCAAAACAACCCGATCTCATTTTGCTGTTTTTTCCTCCTTTTTTTTTTTGAAGATGTATGTCTTTGGCTGTTGGGAATGTTGTTTGCAAAATAAAAGCCAATGTTTTACAACTGAATGATACGCGTGTGGCTACAGAGAATACGACAACAACAAAGTACACCTTAAGAAATGATATTATTACAAGAACGTTAAAACCTCCTCACTTGGAGTCAGTACAATTAATTTATCAAAGAACAATACATAGCTGCTGTAGAGGGCTTTATTGTGTTTTAGAAGCAAAAGAAACGTCAAAATTAAAATCCTAACGAATCGATCGTTTTTGTACTGTTCAAATTGTGTATCACGTAATGCACATCTTTTGGATGTTTCCTGTGAGAGTGCACGCACTATTGTGCGTTACATGCAAATCAAAAGATTGACTGTGCAATTCACTCAAAACTCGTAAATGATAGATTTCAGTTCTGTCAGATTCATTGTAAAAGCTAAAACCCTTTTGCACTTCTTGTAATGACGCTAAGAGGCTGTAATCATCAATTTAAAACCAATGAAGCTGGCGTGGCAAACATTTTGGTACTTAGTGCGTTTAATGACTCAGTCTTACCTAGTTGAGTCGACTAACAAAAAAATCAAGTTGGACTCACAAAGATTTAACTGGCAAACCAAGTATCCTTTAGAAAAAAAAGAACCATTTAAACAACTCGCCTTTGGTATTTGCTACTGTTGTGGATGGATTTATTCAAATTGACAATGATTATTCGATAGTGCTGGCAAACTCAAAGAAAGCTTCGTGTGCTTCTTTGTACACAGGATCTTTCTTGACTTTTTGGAACAAAGCAGCAATCTTTTTAGGAAGAGCTTCCTTGTATCCAGTACCAATAGCTTGAGCGAGAGAAACACAAAGCGCATAATCAGCCATGGATACAGAGTGTCCAACCAAGAAACCTGAGTTCTTGAAGTAGTTCTTCTCATAGAATTCTAACTAAACAAACGGTAAGAAAATAAACGGAAAACACAAAAAACAAGATTGTTGAAAACGCACCTCAGCTTGTAATTTGTCGGTGATCTCTTTCAGCTTTTTAGGACATGACTCTCTTGGATTAGGACCCTTTGAAACAAAGTAATTCTCAACAGCGAACTTGTTGCAAGTGTTGAAGATATCACTACGAATAGATTCATACACAGAGTCGATCTAAAAAAACCCTTTAGTTGCCACTTTACAAAACGTGATATTGCGTTTTCTGAATCATCATAAAAGTTTGTAAACTTACTGGTGCCAGTTCTACTGCATTGTTTATAGGGTAAACAGGTGACGGATTCTGAATACTAAAATACCTATTTTTAGGTTAGGTTAGGATTACAAGTATTTTTGTAAAGAGAAAATGTGTTCTTGTATGTTACCTGAGAATAGCACTTGAGTCGCGTACTACAACATCTCCTTCAGTTACAGATGGTACTTGGTGTTTTGGGTTTATTTTCAAATAAGCTTCTTGTCTATGCTCACCGTTGGCTAAATCTACAGGCTAAGAGATGGTTAGATATCATTGTTCCTATCACAGCTTAGTACCTTGAGAGTTACGTCAGTGCCAGTGGCAAGAGCACCAATGTGAGCAATACGACACGGAGCAGATAGGAAAAGGTAGTGGATAGTAGCCATTGAGGTTATAGTTTGATATAATGATCCAGTCATGTCAGGTCAGGAAGACGGAACAGCTTCTTAAAAAGGTAAGTCTGCCGAGATTTTTGAAAAATGCCCGCGATGTAAGAATATATAAATATTCCTCGGTTTCTCTTAAATGTAAACCGATATTAAGGATAATAGTTTACTGCTATACCTTGTCTTCGGAGGACATTAAAATGATGGTGATCGAAAACCAAAGGTTTTGAAAAAAAAAATAAAAATAAAACAGTCATAAACTTTAAATGTGTAGCTTCAGTTCTCTATTATAATGAAGTATCTCATACCACTTCAATATGTATGATTTATTGCGTGTAGGCTTGACGGGCGTACCCAATAATTGTATGGCTACAAAGTTATAAATAGAAAAACAGAACATAAAGGAGATATGGTGTACAGGGAACGCATGTGAAAGATCGCGGTATCAAGGAGAGATAATCAATTGAAAACAGTAATCCTGCGGAGCAATAATTGACGTGGATGTGTCATGAAGTCAGCCACGCCACGTCTGTCGCGAAGTGGTACCAATTGATATCGGACTCCTATTTTATGTGCAATGTAAATAATTTACCACATGATACATAAGGAACAAACTACAAAAGGGTTATTTTGATTGACGTGACAATGTAAGTTTTATTGTTTTTGTTTCGATTGTTTAATACTTATGCTTTCTTGTATTTAGGCGTTGTTGCCTTTATTCCATTTATACTTTCTCTTGTACAGCATATCCAAGAACATGTAAGGGCAATGCACCTATTGCGGAATAAGCTAGGTGACTAAACAACAATTGTAAACATACTTCGTATCTTTCCTTCTCACCACCAGTTTTATCACCTTGTTCATCATCTTCGTCATCACTATCCTCCTCTCCTATCCATGTATTCCATAGCAACTGTGCAGACTCTAGTGCTTTCTGTGAAGAAGAATGTGAACAACTTATTATTTGAAAGAAAATCTAATAATTTGTTTGTTGTGAAATCATACCTCGCCTTTATCATCTGATGGATAGTAAACAAGTACATGTACTTTGGCATAATATGCAGCAGCGATTTGAATTAGTGCCATCAACTCACAATCATTGCCATACCTATCAAGACTTGAACAATGAAATAAAACTTGCTGTCTTCTCATGATTAAAATAACTTACGGTCCACAACCCCTATTTTCAATTATCAGATTAGAATCAAACTAATAGTAGTATTACAACGTACCAATTACCAGTGTGTATAATTACACAGAACTCATCATCTTCTTCAGACTCGTCATCAGAGTCATCTTCATTGTCATACCAATCATCACTATCATTCATGTCTTCTGTTTTATCTTCTACCTTTTTATCCCCATTGGCGTTCTTTTCTGCCAGTCCAATCTTAGATTCATGAACAGCTACAAACATCAAGTTAATGGAAACAAAATCTTGAATGAATGAAAGGGTACCAGATACAAATGATGTGTAAGCAGTACGTAAAGCATACTCAAGCTGCCACTTTTTGTACTCTTTTCCCCAATCTCTCTGGCACCCTATTTTACAGTGAATACAATTTTTGTGATAAATATTTCTTCAGGAACCTGGTGCTTCCATGCTAACATAAAAGGTCAGTTGAATAAAATTATTACAAATATTATTTCCATACCAAATAAGATTAGTCACTGTAGGTCCATTCTTAACTTTGGAAATTCCATCTCTAATTGCCTTCTTTGATGTCATTCTTCCTAATTTCATGCCATACAGCTTATCTGTATCTATAACACCATGACGTTCAACGCCACTATAAAAAAACAACTCAGTATTTTGATAAAAAACAAAATGAATGTACCGAATAAGAATGGGTGTTGGAGATGAAGTTTCTTTTTTGCTGTTTTCGAATTTACGTGTATAAGTATTTAACTGTTTTGATTCATCATCACCCTCACTAGCTTTTTGAAGTAGCACTAAAGGGAACAAAGTATTAAAAAGAAGCAATAAAGATGAAGCTATGAGTATGGTTCAGCAAAACGTACTTTCACGAATTGAAGCAAGAGCTGGATGCTCTGCAACTTGAATCTCGTCTTGAGCAAATAAATATTTTGTACCATAATACTCGAACACATCTGTGTGTGCGAAGTTGAGGTACCAACTGAAATCATTTGGCTATGTTGTTGAGTAAATTAAATGTACCACTACAGTCTATGTATTGTACGTACTTGTGGCTCCTAAAAGTGTTTAGCACAAAACAAAAAAAAGTTTTAAGGGTTTTTGATACCTTATCATAGTATGTGAATGCTCCTTCAGTCGATAATATTTCTAAGTAGTGTTCTTCAGTATCTTCTAAGATATTCGCTTTTCCATTTCCATCTGTGCGATCCACAACTTTTTTAGTGTCATCAACAACCTGAAATAAATCAATAAAAAGAGTATGATAAGTGCTTGTCTTGTACCTCTTTGCCATCCACTATAAATATATACTACTCGTGGTTGGCATCTTCATCATCAAGATCTGGTAGCTCTGATACAACTACCGCCCAAACATT
>JALMLS010000554.1:0-19815 GCA_038496445.1 Trichosphaerium sp. ATCC 40318 | reverse complement strand
TATAGCTTGTTTATTGAGTAGCTCTTGTTGCAACGATAGAGAGGTGAGAGAGAGGTACAAAGTCTTTCACTTTCTTGTCACCTATATTTTCGCCGTCGAAGAAGTCTGACGACTTTGTCTCTCCAGCCTTAAGGTGCTCTAACTGTGTTAAGTTACTGCCTTAAGTATAACATTGTAGTCATTGCGTAATTGCCTCTAGCCGTTGCTACGCCTCTAGGTTGTTGACTTTGTACGTTAAGTCGCCAACCTCCCTTAGTCTCAAACGTCCGTAAAACCTGGTTTGTAAAGCCATTATCTCGCTGGCGTGTTAAGATATGAAGCGCATTTGACCGAATGTGACCTTGTTTCGAAGTTTGCTGGTTGCCGTTATGCTGACAATGGGCACATTGCAAAGCCAATATGGCACAAAGCTTTTGCGAAACCTGGTGGACCTAAGGAAGCAGATTGGACGCATACTATCAAGGCTGTATTGCTAGAATTGGAGAACTCAAGTAAGAATTGCAGTGACTCTTGGGGCTATGTGTACTATTTATTACTCAATTACCTGCACCACCTCTATACATATGTTTGAGGCTGAGACAGCTAAAGTGTAATAAGACAAGTTGAATAATATTCGAATGTTACTGCTATACTTGAACTTTCTAGAGCAAGTTTGTCCTTCCATGTTTTTAGTGGCCGCTCTTCGAACTCTGCCCATAGTCTACTATGACTGTACCTGTTTTTAAGAACAGAAAACTCAAGTTTGTTTTTTTACAGGTTTGAATAAACAAACGGAGCTTGAATACTGCCAAAGGTTCAGATACTTTATTTCAACTAACCAGCCGATTTCATTGCTGAACTTAATTACTATCAAGACAAGCGATTCGGGCTAGTAGTTTTGCATTGTATTCCTCCAGCTTAGCGATTTTGTCCAGGTACATTGTGTTGTTTTCCTCATGTTTGACATTATCGTCCTTCAGTTTGGCGTTATCCTGCTCTATTTTAGCGATTTTACTACAATGGCTAGTTTTCTCTTCCTTTAATTTAGCGATTTGATTGCATTGCATGGCATTGCTTTTCTCAAGTATTGCATGGGCTTGTATCAAATCTTCCAAAGCAGAGTTTGATTCATTCATGGTTTTAAGCTGGCAATGGAAAAAGGTATTTGTTATTTAATTTGTTCTGCATGTGATCCCAAAGTTGTACAGTCTCCAGTACGATATCCACACATTCTGTTTAATTAACTTCTTTTAAACCAGGACTTCTGGAAACAAGATGGCCAACTAATGCAAGGTATCTTGTATGATATGCCCAATGACGCATGGGGTAACATCTACCAAAATGAGTCATCAGAAAAAGGATATATCACTGCAGGTAAAAAGTTATCTTGGATATCTGTTGAAAAAACTAAGTGTTACAAGCAAATTACGCAGGATTAAAAAGTAAACGCGCATGGGATCTTAACCCACGATTGTATTTTGCAAACAATTTGCAGAGATCTAAAGACACGTGCGTTCAACTGGTAATTATTTTCTGCTCTTTAACATCCAATAAAAGAGGTGCTGTGTTAAAGGCAACAGACTATAAAACTCTTAATCTACTTGATCCCGATGACAAAGTGGCTGTTAGAGAATTTAAGATCCTCAAACAAGAGATGTCAAAACTGCATGGCTATGACAATTATGACATTGTTGAAGCGACTCTTGTACACAATGACATCTTAGCAGAAAACTTTGGAAGGGCCAACCAAATACTGAGACATAGACATTTGTACATAAATACACTTTTTTAACATTTCTCGTGCTTCTAAAAGTACTACAGAGAACTACCTACCTTGTTTAAGAAGGAAGAGAGCAAAAATATCAACAAGAAGCACAAAGACAATGTTTACAAAAAATACAAAGCCATCACCACATACAATGACCATGATGATAAAGAAACTTCAAATGAACCGGTAATATTTGTCAAAATATCCATACTAACAAGCTTGCTCAGTTACCAGTGATATTGATGGCCCATGGAACAACAGCAGCTTACAGTATTGTAAAGGCTGGTTTTGGGACTGTAAGTGCATTGGATGCTGGTTATTATGGACAAGGAATCTACTTTACAGTACTTACTACATCAAACACTTCTCTGTTTAACATTATGTAATAGAGTAGTATTGCTTATGCTTGCTCATATGACCCTTCACCCACCGTAAAAACACTTATCCTGAGTCTTGTCACTCCTGGGAATGTGTATCTTGTACACAAACGTTATGTGTAACCTTGTATTTACAATACTATTAGGCAATAGAAAATCCATTTGGTACCGAGAGCCTTATGGGTAAGCCTATTAAACCAGGATACCAAAGTCATTATGCAGTGGTAAACGACAAAGGCATAGCGGTAAAAGAAAATATTGATAAGTATTCACGTGATGAGTTGGTTGTGGCTCAAGGTACCATCTAAAAGTAATATCATATTTTCAATGTTTAAAAATATTTAGATGCTCAAGCAGTTGCTCGATATATCCTTAAGGTGAAACGAAAGCCCAAAAAAAGTAAAAGCTCAAACAAGAAGTTAAACAAAATGTCAAAGGAGGATGATGAGTTATCTGATGATGAGTCTCTTATCACAAAGCGGTAAGACTACTTATACAAAATAGCCTACTAATTCGTTCTGCAAGACAATTATGGGCAGCCGCAAAGCTGAATCAACCAGAGCAAACAAACATGCCACAAAAAACCATGAATGAATCAAACTCTGCTTTGGAAGATTTGATACAAGCCCATGCAATACTTGAGAAAAGCAATGCCATGCAATGCAATCAAATCGCTAAATTAAAGGAAGAGAAAACTAGCCATTGTAGTAAAATCGCTAAAATAGAGCAGGATAACGCCAAACTGAAGGACGATAATGTCAAACATGAGGAAAACAACACAATGTACCTGGACAAAATCGCTAAGCTGGAGGAATACAATGCAAAACTACTAGCCCGAATCGCTTGTCTTGATAGTAATTAAGTTCAGCAATGAAATCGGCTGGTTAGTTGAAATAAAGTATCTGAACCTTTGGCAGTATTCAAGCTCCGTTTGTTTATTCAAACCTGTAAAAAAACAAACTTGAGTTTTCTGTTCTTAAAAACAGGTACAGTCATAGTAGACTATGGGCAGAGTTCGAAGAGCCGGCCACTAAAAACATGGAAGGACAAACTTGCTCTAGAAAGTTCAAGTATAGCAGTAACATTCGAATATTATTCAACTTGTCTTATTACACTTTAGCTGTCTCAGCCTCAAACATATGTATAGAGGTGGTGCAGGTAATTGAGTAATAAATAGTACACATAGCCCCAAGAGTCACTGCAATTCTTACTTGAGTTCTCCAATTCTAGCAATACAGCCTTGATAGTATGCGTCCAATCTGCTTCCTTAGGTCCACCAGGTTTCGCAAAAGCTTTGTGCCATATTGGCTTTGCAATGTGCCCATTGTCAGCATAACGGCAACCAGCAAACTTCGAAACAAGGTCACATTCGGTCAAATGCGCTTCATATCTTAACACGCCAGCGAGATAATGGCTTTACAAACCAGGTTTTACGGACGTTTGAGACTAAGGGAGGTTGGCGACTTAACGTACAAAGTCAACAACCTAGAGGCGTAGCAACGGCTAGAGGCAATTACGCAATGACTACAATGTTATACTTAAGGGCAGTAACTTAACACAGTTAGAGCACCTTAAGGCTGGAGAGACAAAGTCGTCAGACTTCTTCGACGGCGAAAATATAGGTGACAAGAAAGTGAAAGACTTTGTACCTCTCTCTCACCTCTCTATCGTTGCAACAAGAGCTACTCAATAAACAAGCTATCGCAATATCAACCCACCACCCTTAATCAATCTGAATGAATGCTGACTAATGTAAAAATATGGTGCAAACTAAAAACCAAAAACTCTACTTAAAATAGTTTCTATCTCCCCTACCAACTTGAGATTGATGAGTGAGTGAAAGCAAAAAAAAAATCAATGAAACTTATGAATAAAATCACTCTTGATCAATCACAATAGTCAGTCATTTATTTAACAACCAAACAACAGTAACGTCATGGCTTGCGATAAATCAGTGGATGGGCACTCAGTGCAAAATACTGATAACAGTGCATGGGCTGACACTCTCTTTTACAAAAAAGAAAGCGACGAAAAACCTACAGTCAGCTTTGTTGAAGCAATTCGCTATCGCATTAAAAATGAATATCCTGGTAAGTACTGGTATGTGTTTGCGCGAGATTTTGAAGTGGCAAGACATACCTGCACTCGTGATGTACGGGAAATTGGCCAAAAAAACCTACAGATATTGGTTGCGTGTTTACAAAAACAAAAACGCAATGACCCACTGGAGTGCAGCATATTTGCTAACGGCAAATACCTAAACAAGGATAATCGTCCTTATATTAGGCCACTTACTAATGTTCGCTATTCTGTAACGCATATTATACTGGCTGTGAACGGAATATCAATCTACGCGCGAAACGCTGACCTTACTGAATGGAAATATTGCCCAGGTGTTCTCTGTGGTAACATGGATGTCTCTCACCGTTGTGCTGTATGCATGTGCTGGGAGTTTACGCATTTGACTCTTGAACCGAACTGGACCAACTTGGACCGTGACAAGTACGTACCAAAATTGCTTGTTTTTAAACTGTTTACCTCCCCTACTGTCAGTTAATGTGTTTTTTAGATGTTTCAACTACACTTGTACCACTTGTGTCCACGATCCCCCTTGTTTCAAAGGTTTTCGCCAAAGAGCTCACAAGTTTGAGGGCAGATACAAAAAAACCCAACCAAAGCGTGATGAAATTGTTAAACAAAATAAGTATTTAGCCGCGCTGGCCTTAGCTCGCAAAAGAGGTAACACCATCAGTGAACGTGACGAGGAGATAAAAAATCTTACACAAGCGATTCGCGATTACCACAATTATGCAGTGGAACTTAAACGCCAAATTTGGGAGCTCACACACTGTGAGAACTATTCTGTACCACTTTCAACCAAACCTTTCTCCGGTCTATAATTTCGTATCTAACACAGCGCAAAACATCCTTTACATTGGTTTAGCGCTTTAATCAATCATTCAATAAACAAAACAATTACTGTACACCCGCTTTGACTTTTTGTGTCGATTTCGTTTATTTTCCAAAATACCCCATTTTAATAGTGCCTACCCCCCCGCTTACGCTCCTCCATCTCCTAACCTGCGAGTCAGAGGTTTGCCTCTTGGCGGCTAAAGGCTGACACATTGCGTGTGCACTTATCTGCCAATCACTGTCTCGTTAATCTAAAGTCCAGTCACGCACTAACCTAGGTTTTCGCGTGGTACAAAGCGATTGTAAATTAAGGGCGTCCTACCACAATGACCAGGGTGCCTTAAATGGCCTGATTTTTAGGTTGCATATTGCATACACCTAGTTCAACCAGCACAGCGCTCTAGAGAACCTCTGGTGGCCTTTAAACAATTGAAAAAAAAAAGCTGTTCAAACTCACTTTCCAAAAACGAAAAGTATCCAAAACGCGTTTTATGGCAATATAAACGCGTTTTAGAGTATTTTACATCATTACTCAAGATAAAACCAGTATTCGAACTTCAACTTTTGTGATTGTGCTTTTAATAGCACTGGTGGTGCTATGCCTACGTTTAAAACCAAAATATGTATGTATAAAAAAGAAAAAATACTAAATTAAGATTCTCTTTCCAAAATAAGCTAAACACTTTTCTTAAAATCTATATTCGAAGCTGAATTTATCTCAAATCATGTTTAATAGGTGGTGTTGTAGTATTGATGTAGTATAAGCGAAATCAGAGAATGTTTAATTGAGAACCAGAAAACGCGTGAAAAAACCCAAAATACAAACCGTCACATTAATATTCGAAGCCAAATTAAAGGCCAGCATGTTTATTGCACGTGAGGATGTAGTATGATGAGTTACAGTTGATTTAAAGAATGTATAAAATAGTTAAGGTTATTGTGGTAGGACGCCCTTAATACAGTTTCCCAGCCTATAGCAAAACATGTGGTATATTAAACGCCAAACCTTGCTACCAGAGCAAGGTTGTGTCTAGTTAACTTAAGGGTAGTGGCTCACTTGGGCTTCGCTGGCATTGGTTATCTTGTGCGCTGTTGATTGAATAGTGTGAAATCTAAAAATGCAATGATTGATAAACGTATTATTGTCTAAATTCAATTAAGCAAGTGTACTTACACAGTTACCATCCTATTAAGTTAGTACACTTAATACAATTGCCACCCTATGCAAAAAACTAGGCACCAGTTTCTGTTGTTTTAAGTTAGTTTTGGTGGGTTTTGTTTTTAAGTTGGTACGCTTAATACAGTTTCCCACCCTAGCAAAACATGTACTCGGAAAAGTTTTTTGGTTTTTCAGTGATTGTTTTATTGTGGTTCGGTGACTTTTAATAAAACAAGGGTCTCAGGCTTCGTGACCAAGCGGTCAAGCCAAGAGATAGGTTCTCCTTCAATCTGGTGTTTGTTGTTTGTTGGAGCCAATGGACGATAGGGATCTAACGTTATAATCGCCAAAATTAAAGCGCTTCCAAAGTATCTTGTTTTGAGTGTACGGTATTAGTATAGTGTAATAGTACATTTTAGAGCATAGGAGACAACTGATGGACATTAGAGGACGTCAACAGAACTGCTAACAATGTACAAAATAAAATAATGGTTAAAAACATGTGGATTTAGTTTTTTCCAGAACTGACAAGATCCGTCATATCTTGTAGCTTTTAACAGATCTGACAGAACTTGCAAATCTCACTTTTTAAAATGTGATGCCGAAAATTTGTGCGAATCCAACCGTTAAAACGTTGGAGGTTTTTATGTCAATATACGTGCTTGTTGTTTGAATGCTGCGAGAGCTCTTCTGTTAGCGTGGAGTGGGCGTTAGCATAGGTTGTAAGTTATACACGTACGTTGATTTTTAAAGCAAAATAACGGCAAACAGTGTTTGAGGCATTCGTCTGTGGGGCGGAATGCTCAAGCTTTGTAGACCATATAACCTTTTAATTCGCTATTAGATCAATTAGGACTGATGTGGTTTAACGTACATGTGCAGTATGTCTACGTAAATACTGCGCTCGCCTTCAAGGTTTTTGAAACTGAGATTAAAAATGTTTATCACTTAAGGGACGTGAAGTCGTACTATGATAGACTCATTGTGATTAATGGCAGGCAAATAGTTCTAATTGTAATAGATGTACACCGTTTTACAGAAGTGTAAATTCTTGCTAGAGCTGCTAAAAGTGCTAGAAACCCACTTTCCAGAAAATATTAGTAAAACTTGAATGACAGATAATACAGTAAGTATCACAATTGTATTTCTTATGCTCTCCCTCCAGTTTACCATCAACATCCGTGCATTCATCTCTAAAGACTCCTGTGGCGTAGTAACGTTTGCATTCGCCGTGTTTTATACCATGTTTCCAGTGTTCCAACTCTGTTGTCTTTTTTGTTGTGGCATTTTCAGAGTACCATTTGCGGTGTTTTTCCAAGTTTTCATCAAACCTAGTTGCATGGACCATTTTGCCTATATTTCGTTGTCTATATCGGTAATATAAAGGCATAGCTCCAGTGGCAAGTGTAGTATATGAGCTGCCATTGTACTTATAAACAAAACATAGGAACGCTCGTGATAAAACTGTTTATAGCACTTCGTTTAGCACTACAGTGACGTACCGCTCAAATTCTTGGCCTAGTAAGACACCCACGTGTCCTAAACAATTTACCTTTGTTCAATGAAAAGGTTTATACAAGTTGTGTTGGCCACTATATTTAGATACTTAAACTGGAATATTAAGTCAGGTGTACATTGCTTCTCACCTACTAAAAGCATCGCTTTGGTACAAAACATAGTTCGTTTACGCTCGAATAGCATTAAGAAGCCAACAATGGATGAAAACCGTATTAAAGAAGTATCTAGCGATTCTGATACCAATAAGGAGCTTTTAGACCTACCAACGGAGATAATAGCTCATTTACTTGAGTTTATAGATCGTTCTAATCGTTTTTCCGTCTCTCAAAGCTGTAAACGATTATCGGATATCATACACCAGCACGTTGGCTACTATTTTATTGTATTTCAATCATACGACACCAAGTCGCAGTTTTCTCAGCTTCAAGGTAGTCCGCTATTAAATAACACAAGCATAGTCCTTTCATTTGCACAAGATGAACATCTCAAGCAACTTGCAGGTGTTAAAAATCTTTCAATTCGTCAAAGCGGGATATCAGACACAGGATTAAACTATCTGTGTGGTGTACAGGATCTTACTCTATCTAATTGTACAGATACAACAGAAAAAGGATTAAAACCACTACGACACCTCAAATCCATTTGCTTGTATGCTACGCCAGGATTGACAGCAGAGGGATTGAAGTTACTGTCTGGGATACCAAACATCGATATACGTGAATCCCCAGTCGTAGATGATGATGTTCTAGTTTCATTATCAGGAGTACATACTATAGATTTGCGTAAGTGCTACCTCATATCAGACGCTGGTATTTCAGCTCTAGCTGGCGTTCACACCATTAATTTAAGTGAAACAAACGTGACAGACAAAGGTGTTGCAGCTTTGGCAGGTGTTCACACTATCAAGCTTTGTAAGTGCCTAGGGATCACTGGAACATGTATGAAAAGCCTTGCAGGTGTACACACTATATATCTATCGCATACAAACGCAACAGATGATTGGATTACACCACTGTCGGGTGTGCATGAAATAATTCTTAATGGCTGTCAACAGATCACTGGAACCTGTATGAAAAGTCTTGCGGGTGTACACATTATAGGACTAGCAGAAACCAACGCAACAGACGATTGGATTAAGCCACTGTCAGGTGTGCATGAAATAAGTCTTAGTAATTGTCAGCATATCACTGGAGAATGTATGAAATACCTTTCAAGTGTACATACTATATGTCTGTCAGAAACGAATGCAACAGATGATTGGCTTAAGCCACTACATGGTGTGTATGAAATTGATATCTCATCATGTAGTAATATCACCTTGGAGTGTATGAAGTACCTTAAAGACGTACACATTGTTGATTTATCATTCTCAAAAGCAACAGATGATTGGCTTGCCCAACTCTCTAGTGCAAAGTTAATTTGGTTATTTAATACTCCTGGAATTACAGATAGCTATTGTAAGGTATTTGGAAGCAAAGGAGTCACAATAATGGGAAAACCGGGTATGAACACCCTACCTTCATCCTTCACTTAAAAAAATACAATTCACACCTTATGCTTTGTTTGTGTTAGCAAGGCTAATATCATGAACCTGCAAGTTCAACCTCTTGTTCGGCATGGAATAAATATTGTTTTCCCTTGATTGTTTTGCTCATTTAATTCTACAGTTTAAAAGACTTTGCAATATTTATACAATCAAATCTTATCTTGTACAAACTTATTTTTAATCCGGCAACGCTCATCCAAAACACTTACATATGTCATTGTTTAGTCAACATTTTACCCAACAATAACCACTTGGTTACGCTCTTCACATAAATGTTCACATAACATTACTTTGTTATCTGCAGCAGAAAACGCAGACGCGTTTTATGTCGGGGAAAATGACGAGGACCTTGAATGACCGAGACCAACAGTTTCAAGAATTCCCTCTCCTGTAACACATTCTCCCTTTCCTAAATAAATACACGTCAATTCCTTAAGACCCGCCACCGCCGCTGCGCTCCCCATCTCCTTTCTTTGTGCTTGGGGGGTTAAGCACTCTGGCGTAACGTCTGAGGTTTTGTACCTTTTCAGGCCAAACCAGTATTGTTGTGTCATGAGGTTCAGCTAACAAGGACGTAGGCGCTTTCTTGAGTTTGCATGTGGTGATCTAGTGTTGACATCAAGGCATGGCGTTAAGCAATGTCACTAATTCTATATTTGAAAATCAAAAGCAATCTTCAAATTCCACAATTGTAATAAATACTTGAGTAAAAAACACGTGTTTTGAAACGACGTTTGATGGAAGTGATATTGTCCGTATCATTCAAGTTTGCAACAGGTTTGGCAGAAGTATCAAAGTGTAAGATCTTGCAAGAACTAACAAAACTGACAGATCTTGTAAGTTCTGCTAGTTCTTGCAAGATGTCAGATTTTGTCAGTTTTGATAGTTCTTGTAAGAACTGACAGCTTTGATAAAAACCTGCAGAACCAGTGCAATGTGAATGCATCACATTCTATAACTCGTGACAATGTACCATGCTTGCCGTCCTTATGTACGCTAAGGCAAGGCGAAAAAGCACTGTGTCAAAAGTCACATCATCTAACAAGACGTCACAGTATTTACTTAGGTGCGCTCTCATTACTACTTACCCCCAGGAGCCATAAAAACGGCTACGAATTAACAATAATTACATGTTAACTTGCTAGCACCAGGAGCGAATACCGGCACATATTCAGGAGGAGTTAAATGTGCGATAATGCTAAAACCTCAAAGAAAATTCCAAGGGCTTCCAAAGTATCTTGCGCTGAGTGTACGGTATTAACATAGCGCAATAATCCGTTTTAGAGTATAGAAGACAACTGCTGGACCTTAGAGGACGTCAACAGAACTGCTAAGCTAATGTACCAAATAAAATAATGGTTATTAATAAAAACACGTGGTGTCGCAATAATACATGTTGTAAACGTGGATTTAGTTTCTTCCAGAACTGACAAGATCCGTCAGATCTTGTAGTTTTTGACAGATCTTGCAAGAACTAACAAGATCTTGTAAGAACTAACAGAAGTTGCAAGATCTGTCAGATCTGACTAAACACGAAAACCAAAAGTCACAAACAGCAAAAAGTTGCAAAGATTAGCAAACTTGAATGATACGGACAATACCTGCATTAATCAAAGTTATATCTGAAATATCCAAAGTCCTAGTTTTTTCATGTCCGTTTTCTTCACTCTGTGACTCTGCCATGACGTGTTGTTACTCTTGAGCTAACACAAAAAAATAATAAGTAACACGTGAGATTTTTCGGTGAAGTGTTATTGCGTTTGTTTACCAGTTTTTTGAAGCTCTGGAAACGGAAAGTACATCTGGTAACGTAATAAGGTGATATGGACATTACAATAAAAACGGTTCGAAAAAACCGGAACGTAAAAGCAGTGAAGTTTATCAACTTACACTACAATTTTTAGCAGTTGGTAGTTTTTGCCGTATTCACAGTTACAGACGCTATCACTCTCCATAGATTTACCCATTCCATTCAATTACCAGTCATTGATACTAAAGACGCACCATGTGCATAAAGGAGTGAAGGAGAAAGGCAAGTGACTGACGGTACCAAAAGCAACGAACCTTCATTATAAATTCTTGGTACGTTTTATACTTATAAAAGCCTAAAGCATCTTAAAGGATGGTAAGTTTGCTTCGAAATACCCCTCCTGTATACTACGTTACATGTACTACTCAATAAAGCTAGTTTCTATGTTTTTGTGGTAAGTTGGGGGAAAAAAAAAAATGTCACGGGATTTAAATTTTTTTCATTGAAAAAGCCAATTCGGGGAGACAACAACACAAACAAAGCAACAAATAGTACCAAGAGATGAAAATAACCAAAGACAAGTGTGTGCTATGCAAAAAAAACACTTATACAAAGAACCGACGTAATATATCAAAAAATTTCATAGAAAGCCAAATAAAGGCTCAAATAATAGATACAACCTTAGCCAAATACCTTTCAATGGGTTGGATGTGTAAAAGCCACGAAAAAAATTTAGCAGATGAAATTCACGTGCGGCTGCCAACCAATTTTCAAATTTTTTTTTTTTTTTGAAAGTAAATCAAAAGGATACTACAATTTCATTGGCATCTCAACTGCAATTTGAATGTAACGTTGTAAGCCTTTCAGACATTTTACATATCTCTTTTTTTTGTGTTATCATAATATTAATGTACATAATAGGCTTACAACAAAGATTTTTGCAGCAACATTTCAGATATAAAAGGGCCTAAAGGTATTCATGTATGTGACAAAGAAGAAAACATCTTGGTCAATGTGGAAAAGTTATATGATCTATGTCAGTCTTTCTACTCTCTTGGACGAAATAATACACCAGTAGCTGGAATGGCTGTTGTCACAGATGGATGTGCTGCAAAAGTAACAGTGGATATTGGTGCTAATGATAAAATGTGTGTTGATTTAGATAAGAGAAGTTCTAAGGTGTGTTTTATAGTTTTTCAATTTACTAATTTTTTTTTTTGTAGACAAGTCGAAGATGGCACATTAATTGTGCAGTAGCAACATCAACTTTATTGGCTGGCCTTTCTTACAAATTTGCAAAAGATTTATTCTCTGGCATGAATGTGCATTTTATTACACGTGACAGAATGGAAGCAGTCAAAAAAATCTTTGTCAAGGCTGTTAAAAGTAAAACAGAAGAGGATATTGTACACGAGTACAGAACTGGACAACCACTGTATACAAGTGCAACGTGGAGCACATGTTGAATTTGATGAGCAGTTTTCAAGATGTTATCGACCATTAAGTCCTGCACCATACGCAACCAGTGGTAAAATGAAAACGGGATTTTGGATATAAATCCCACTAAATTCCTTTGTTTTAGGGATTTTTAAGGTAATTTGTGAAGAATTCTTATTTTTATTTTTTTTTATGGCAGGATTTTTGATAGAATTACCATAATATTCCCTTAAATATGGAATTTTCAGAATTATTGTACAAAATCCACCAAATAATGTACTAATTTAGTTAGGGTTAGGGTTAGGGCTAGGGTTGAGGTTTATGAAAGTACAAATTAAGTTAGGGTTAGGGTTTAGTTTTATATTTGCAAAAAACCATCGACACCTTAGGTACATAGGTTTTTCTAGCAAACAATATCCACATGCTATTATTAAAGGTGAAAAAACCAATGGTACAGGTTAAAGTGTGTTAATCCAAAAAGTAACGGAGAACGCGTTTTAGGTGGTTTGGAAAATCACTTAAACATAAATATCTCTTACTTATCTGTTTTAGGATGATTAAAGCATTGCAACAGCCTTATTACACCATTAAAGAATGTATTTAAAGCATTAACTCCAAGTACGTTGTTTTTAAAGCTTATTTCCACTTAATTTATCAAAAAACCCTACGCATTCTTAATTTAGCGTTTACAAATGCATTAATTATTGTTCAAGCTCTCAAAACCAAATGCAATCAAATTACTTCTTTCGTTTATGAAAACACGATGTATTTAACTTGTATGTATTATTTAGGATGTTTGTATTTTGTAATGATCAATAAATAAAATGACTTTGCATTAAATCTAAACCAAAGTATCGAATAATATGTTGTGTAATTTATAAAGTATTTTTTATTGAAATCTACAAAAAATACATTAAGAAATGCTATAAAGAATACATAGAGAATTTTATATAAAATACATATGCAATTCCAAAAGTAATACTCTAAGAATTCTATGAGTAATACTTACGGAATTTCATATAAATTCAATGGGAATTAAGGAAGAGTTTTTCCGTCTACTTTTCCCATAGGAAAACAGGGTGGATTACTTAAAAATTCCCATTTCTATTTTACTACAGTGGTAAAATGAAAACGGGATTTTGGATATAAATCCCACTAAATTCCTTTGTTTTAGGGATTTTTAAGGTAATTTGTGAAGAATTCTTATTTTTATTTTTTTTTATGGCAGGATTTTTGATAGAATTACCATAATATTCCCTTAAATACAGAATTTTCAGAATTATTGTACAAAATCCACCAAATAATGTACTAATTTAGTTAGGGTTAGGGTTAGGGCTAGGGTTGAGGTTTCTGAAAGTACAAATTAAGTTAGGGTTAGGGTTTAGTTTTATATTTGCAAAAAACCATCGACACCTTAGGTACATAGGTTTTTCTAGCGAACAATATCCACATGCTATTATTAAAGGTGAAAAAGCCAATGGTACAGGTTAAAGTGCGTTAATCCAAAAAGTAACGGAGAACGCGTTTTAGGTGGTTTGGAAAATCACTTAAACATAAATATCTCTTACTTATCTGTTTTAGGATGATTAAAGCATTGCAACAGCCTTATTACACCATTAAAGAATGTATTTAAAGCATTAACTCCAAGTACGTTGTTTTTAAAGCTTATTTCCACTTAATTTATCAAAAAACCCTACGCGTTCTTAATTTAGCATTTACAAACGCATTAATTATTGTTCAGGCTCTCAAAACCAAATGCGATCAAATTACTTCTTTCGTTTATAAAGACACGATGTATTTAACTTGTACGTATTATTTAGGATGTTTGTATTTTGTAATGATCAATAAATAAAATGACGTTGCATTAAATCTGAACCAAAGTATCGAATAATATTTTGTGTAATTTATAAAGTATTTTTTATTGAAATCTACAAAAAATACATTAAAAAATGCTATAAAGAATACATAGAGAATTCTATATAAAATACATACACAATTCCAAAAGTAATACTCTAAGAATTCTATGAGTAATATTTACGGAATTTCATATAAATTCAATGGGAATTAAGGAAGAGTTTTTCCGTCTACTTTTCCCATAGGAAAACAGGGTGGATTACTTAAAAATTCCCATTTCTATTTTACTACTGTACTGACATGCACTATAATCAATCAAGACAGTAGAAAAGTATTATATCAAGGACATGCAGACGATTCTGTATGTAAGACCCATAAATGCAAAGATAAAGGCAAAGGTAGCAGAATAGAAGCTTTGAAACACTTGGCACACAATACTCGCAGAATAGACTATGTAACTTCAGATGAATGTAGCAGAACAAGTCTCTCTTTAAGACAAATGGTAGAAGCTTTCCCACAACATAACAACCTAAATCACTGTTACGACATTTGGCACAGACAACGTAAGATTATTAAAGAGTTCAAACGATTGCAAACCAAGCGACCTTATAAACGTGGCCCATTGTTATACCCTGAATTGCAAAAAATAGATTTGGCACAATTGAAAAAACATTGGGACTACACTTGTGATAATGCAAATGGAGACAAAAAGATGTTTTACTCACTCTGGTTTGATTTGGCAAGGTATGCAATTGACAAAGGTATAGTACAAGAAAATTATAATACACACAGAAAACTCTTGTGTTTTTGGAAAAGACTTCACTAGACTGTGAAAGGTTTTTTTTGGGAAAAAGAACAGCTGATTGTGAAAGTTTTCATGCTTTGGCTAACAAATATTGCCCCAAAGGCAAAAAACAAAACTTTAACATGTATATTGCGAGAAAAAGCTTAGCTAGACTGCATTGGAATGCAGCAATTAATGCCTCAGATGGTGTCATGCAGATGAAAAAAGCACTTTTGACAGAAATATTAAATCAATATACTGAATAAAAATCAAACTCTGAGGCCAAATGTAATACAAAAATACAATTTTTATTTTTAGATTCTTGTTCTACATAAAATTTGGGGTTGAAAAATGTCAAAATTAGTCAAACATATTATCCTTTAAATATCTTAGTTGCCACAACGACTAAAGAGCTGATTCTTAGCACAATGCACAGTTCAGCCTGCGTACAACTTTATAAATAAAAAAAACCTAAGGTCTCGCTCAGCTTTAATAAACACGTGCGTTTTGACTTTTCCAAAAAATGGACATCTTTCTTGTCTGATAGCTCACTACAGTACGCAAGGCGTGATACTATTATTCAAGACATTCACAATAGTTCAAAAAAGATAGGCAAGCGTAATAGGTACTAACAGGCTCAGTTTGTTTATTTGAACTCGTACACAACAAAATGAAGCATACCGGATAAAGAATAAGACGTTGTGCTAAAACCAGGGTCACGAACAACAAAAACATCATTATCTGAGTCGTATCCATCAATTAGAACCTGTTGCTACAGTTACAAACAATGAAATAAAATCCACAACTTTTTTTGGTTTTCAAAGCTGACAAGAAGTCCACTACGACTAATGGACTACTTTTAACCATAAGGCATGGCTGCTTATATTCTTATAAAAGTCGTCTGTTATTTGCGGCATTTCTTTTAACGTACCCAGTGAGTTCCAGCTCTAACATTTACAATGACACCATGATCACAACTCTACAAATAGTTTCAACAAAACATTCCTTTTGTCATTGTTTTTTTTTAAACTAACTTACTTTAACGTAGCTACGGAGAGTATTTCCTGTCATTGATGATACGTCTTCTACCATACTAATAGCTCCAAGAACATGAACTGAGTTCCTAAAAGTCACACTTCAATAAAAAGATAATAGAAGCACGTGTTTCTCTCGGCAGTGTCTTTTGAAAAAAGTATGGAAGTAGTTTGTGATTGATGTGACCGCGTACCATACAATGAGATCATTGTCAACATACCCACCATTCTTGATAAGCCAGGTATTCAAAGTTCCTATATTAGGATGTAAGTAAGCCTTTTTCAACTACTTTTCAGCTATCACGTGCCTGGATTAGCAGCAGTTCCGTTTATCATAATACCACGAGAATTTAATAACATACTAACACTAGACATTGCACATCCAGCAGAGCAAATAGTAAGTGATGAAGATGTACCCAAAGGACGTCTTGATGTAAAAAAAAAATTAGTACAATCCCAATAACTAACGTCGTACTTTCCCCACTCGGAATTACATTGTTTGAACTGTACAAAATTACAGTTTACGGCACTTCCATTTGATGGTTTATCTGACAAGCGATAGTTCAGGTCAACCTGTTACGAAAGTCAAGAATAGCCATTAATATTGAAGTTGGTTGTTTCTCTTCTTTTCTGAAGACCGTTGTATCTGTTGACGTACATCTGTGCTACATTTGGTTGCATCACCAGCGTATTGCTTCATATAAGGTGTTGTCCAACCTCCTTTATTTCAAAAAAGTAAGTTCTGGCATTAAAAGAAAAAAAGAACTGTGAAAGTTGTACCAAAAGGTTCAAAATCAGAGAAGCTTGGGTTACCATCATAGTGAGCATACCTTATTTTTTATCAGTAAGTCGAGCATGAAAAGTATTTGAGAGGGTGTAACATGAAGTAAACTTACCACAAAGGAACATTTCCGAATGGAGCAAAAGAAGAGCCAAAAATAGGTTCCCACTGAGAAGACGACGTGTAAATTCCCCATGGATGGCCAGATGCTGTCGCACCGGCAGCAAGTTCTTTTATAAAAGCTTGGTTTGCGCTTTGAGTACTCCAATATTGAGGACCCTCAATATCCAACCAAATCTAAACAATTAATATAGTTAGCACGTGACAAAAACGTGATTTCGACAATGCGAATAAAAACAAGAATACTATTTTCTGAAAGCGCAAAGACGGTTTTAGTGTTCATATTTAACGTCATTTGAAGCTTTATCAGTTGGTGCACTACTACCACAGTGCGCCTATCAACAACAGCTTTACATGTTAGGCGAGGAGTGCAAGACAAAAGACCATAATTAATTAAATAACATTGAAGTTCCGTTCGTAAATCAAAATAGTACCCTATTGAATGTAGCATTGTACTGATCCAAGTAAGAAACCATACTAGATACTTGAGACTGTCCACTAGTGCCACATGTGGGACAAGGAAAAACTACAAAACGATAGTTACAAACAGAAAAACGTGACGTAAAAACATTCGATTTACTTTTCCATCCTGGCGGGTTTTTGTTTTGACAAAGAAACGTGAAAAAACCCTCTACGCGCGTAGAGCTTGCTTTGAAACGTACTGTACACATCAATATCTGATACACCTCCATCCCTTGCATTATAAATAGTATGAGGCGCTAACGGGTCAGGTCTACCAAGAGATTGGTACGCCTAAAGCAGAGTTTAACGAACTAGCCAAGAAAACAAGCGCAACGTGCCCTAATGATAGCATAATCGAATCCACTTGAAGCAAGACACTTCCACGTGTCAATATAGGCAGAAGTGGCAATATCAACGCCCATAGACGCTGATACAATAGGTATGAGAACTAGCGCTAATACAAGTACTGTATTAAAGAGATTCATTTCGTGTAGTAGCCAACGTGATACAAACAAAACAGAATACGAAGTGGCAAACTTAAGTTTGTCCCTTTTTTTGGTCATATTTTCTGATAACACACCCAGTCGTGGCCACGTGATAGTGTTATACTTACATTAGATTTGAAAAACGAAATACATAAAATCTTTGCTTTACCCACGTGTTCAGGAATACACTATCACGCTAAGAAAAAGGCATACTGTTTCAAAGCACATCGTGGGTATTTTAGCTTTTTTCCACACTGCCTTAAACTACAAAGCTAGCGTGATTCAAATTGGCCTACAAAACCATTACTTTACGAGTATGTCTACTACTCTTACTAACGACGACGGTGAGAAATACACAGGGGAAGTTAATTCAAATCAACAACCTCATGGTTATGGTAGTTATTCTTATGCCAATAGAGACACGTGCGCATCCCTCATTTAAACGATAGCGGCGTTATGTTTGATTTTCTCCCTCCTAGGTTCGAGGGACACTACCAAAATGGCAAGAGACACGGTATGGGTACCTACAGGTGCGTTTTTGCTCGTAACAAAAAAAATTAGTAGCCTTTTTGTACACACGTGTTTTTTTAGGTTCTCTGATGGCACATACTATAAAGGAGAGTATCAAAATGGAAAGAAGCATGGACAAGGGACATACAAGGTAAAGATGATGTGAATTTTCGCGGTTATTGAAAGAACACACTTGTTTTTTGCGTCATAACGAGTGTAGTAAAATAATAATGCGAGGTTTTTGTTTTTGTAGATGCAAGGAGGAACATACACTGGCGAGTTTAGGAACGGCGAAATGGAAGGATATGGAGAATGGCGTTCTGATCAGTATGTTTAAATTATTTACAGCGCGTCTAAGAGCGTTATTAATTCAGTAGATCCTTTGAAAACCCGGAACTGTACTTTTGTTTCTTTCTCACATTGCTGTTTTTTTTTGTTGTTAACAGTCGTTTTGTAGAGGAGACGTTTACACGTAAGTTGATGAACACGTGATTTCCAATTGTATTTAAATAATTGTTTTGGTTTACTTATACGATAAAGAGGTGAGTTTAGAAGCGGTAGAAGAGAAGGACAGGGCACATACAGATGGGCAGGTGAGCGAAAAAACAAAAAAAAAATGGCCACGGGTCAACCCTAGTGTCAAACCATCACGTTTTCCCAATCCCAATCCTTATTTTTTTTATAGATGGTACTGTTAAAAGTGGTTCATGGAGAAATGATCAATTTCAGGATTAGATAGAGAACAATCTGCTCCAAATTCGAAAAAAAAAAAGAGAAATAAAAAAATGCATCTTGACAAGTTAGAGTCCCTCCCTTTCTTCTAATCTCCCAACATTTTATCATTCGCGTCTTCACTTGGTTTTTCTTTTCAATTTGATTACTTACGAAAAAAAAACAAAGAACTTCCATCAACGTAAATGCCACTTCCTTTTCTTTACCGTTTTTTATTGTTTTTGGAAATTATGTTTTTGGTTTTTTTTCTTCTTTTTCTTAATCAACATCATTCAAACCTGGATAATCTGTCTCTTCTGTTGTATCAGGAACTATTAATGGCGTTTCTTCGTTCCCAGAGGTCGTATCTGTTGAATCTTTTGTAGTACTTTCGTCAGCAGTTTTAGGAATTTCCGTATTTTCACCAGATCCTTCTGCTTCTTCGTCGGCTTCTTGTTTTGCCTGTTCTCTTCTTTCAGCCTCTGTCTTGAGCAACTCACTGTATAGTCCCCAAATAGATACGATACCCTAATATTATATTAAGCACATATACAAGACACTGACAGACAGAACGCCATGGAATGGAAAAAAAAAAAAAAAAAGTCTTTAAAAAAAAACAACGTACCA
>JALMLS010000026.1:0-19844 GCA_038496445.1 Trichosphaerium sp. ATCC 40318 | reverse complement strand
AGCTAAAAGTCATATAGTCAGAACAAAACAACATAGAAGCGGCTGACGTACAAGATCGAGCTACAGTCAACTCAAACTCTTGACCAGTGGAAGATACCCTATTGCGTGATTACTCGAGTTTATCACTAAGGTGAGGTCGTACTTTATAGTACCACGCGAAATACGCTCATTTGGATTCTCCACAGCTGTTGCAATGCCAGTACTTGGAACCCTTCGAACAAACCTATTTTGAAGAAAAAAAAGAGAATGAGACTGCTAAGTCGTTTTTGCATGGTATTTTAATTTGTAAGTACCTGTACGTGAAGTCTACCTCATACTTTGCGAAGTTGGAAGGATCATTTATTGGGAATCCACGAACTGTACCGAAAATACGAATAGTATCAATACCATCGTAAGATATAAGAAGGTTGTTATCTTCACATGAAAAAACAACTTGCTACAAAAACACCGTTACATCAGCATAGAGACTTCTATTAGGATCTTATTATGAAATATATAAGTACCATGTCTGTAGGGAATAAAGGAAGTGCATCCAATCGAAGACAGTATTCAGGTGGAGCTAATAAAACGTTTAATTCTTTGAACGAAAAAAGTTTCAAAAGGTGTTTCATTTGTTGCTTAGTCACAAACATAGATTGTACCTAAATCTCCTCTAGGATGATTTTCTAGTATCCATGTACCTCTGCGATTCAAATCATCACTTAAAAAAGCTGTTAGAGAACCAAGAAATCCCAGAAAAAAACCGAAAAAAAAAAGCATTTGAGAACTTTTGTGAACACGTGATATTTTCTTAAACGCGTACGCTGAAAAACGTTCAGATATTACACATTGGTCTATTTCAACAACATCAACTATTGTTGCGTTCGGACAAGTACACCTTAAATCACCTTCTCTGTTGAAACTACTAGTCAAAACGGGTACTGAATCAAAAGGTGTTGTGAATAACTCTCCTTGTAATGAGAGTTGCCCAGGTGCTATCAATCGAAGATGGAATGTTATCGTAACATCCTCTCCATCAGCCATAGGTCCAATAGCGATCCATATTTGATCATCCGAAGGTGCATTTCCAAGCTTGATTTCTCCCTATTGGTGAAAATGAGAAGGTTTCGTTTCAGTTTTTTTTTCTTGTTGGAATTTCTTCTGAGCACGTGCCTTTGAAGTGATTACAGATCCTGTTTCTAAAACAGCAATAGATGTATCGAAAGGTGGATGAAAGAAAGCAACGTCATCAACACCAAGATTAGGAACAGAAATTGGATTAAAGACGACAACCTCAACAAGCAATAGATCGCCTTTTGATACAGAAAGTAAGAAAAAAACCGTCACGAGTTTTGATCTTAAAATAACTTACCAACTGATGGCCCTGTTGGTGCCGTATCTGATATAACATCTGTAAATAAAAGAGCTTCGATAGTTGGTACAACACAGAATTGAGAAATCGTCACATCAACCTCTACAGTCAAAAAAAAAAACCAGTTAATATTTCAATAATTGATTATGTGCATTCTTGTTAACTACTCGAAGAAATTATACAGGTTTGATTTTTCAAGGCGCCATAGGTGAAGAAACTACTAAAATAAAAGTGGAAACAAGAGTCTTAGAGTGGATTTCGCTAAGCGAGGTTCTGTAAGAACGAAAAGCGTAAAATCTACTCTGAGAACTGCACAGCTCCACACAAGCATTTTAAGGCATTTGATAGAAAATAAGAACCAGCGAAGGTTATAAAGTGTACCTGGGTCCATATCCACTCGGAACACTAATTGAGTAACGTTTCGATAAGCAGTGATGAGATTTGGTACAAACGGAATTATAACTTCCGCTATACCAGGAGCAACCATCTCTAAGCGTGTAGAACTTTGTATTAACCCTTCAGCTATTGTTGTGACATCGAAATCGAACGTTACAGCCAAATCATTAGCCCGAACAACCACCAAAAAAGCGTCTAATTAGCGCTTAGTTAATTGTCAAAAAAATTACCTAATTGAGGCGTTTACACGTGTATTTACGTTGTCACGTGATTTTTTTCTACAAACATATACTTATTAACTGCGTACCTCCGTTATTAAATAAATCAGCGTTCAGTCCCTCAGCGTCATTAAGAGCATCACCATCAGCGCCATCGTATACAATTTCAATAGCACCTGCTGTCCTCGCGCCGTTCTCAAAGAATAGATCTCCTGTTCTCACCATAGCTGTTACGGGCCTCGTACCCATTGATGGTAATAAACGCATGTCTCGCTCTCCACCAAATATGGTTCCAACTACAGCTGTTGTTGTAACTTCGAATGGACCATCTGGCCTCCTTAGTCCTTTTATAAAAGTAAATTAAAACAAAAACAACTTTATTGTTGTTTTTGAAAAAAAACTATTTCCGAAGCTTATTTGAGATCACGTGATATTATTACGCTACATCAAATACTAACCAGGCAATTCTGTATCAAGAAAATCATCTAAGATTGTATCTCGAGCGGCTATAAGGTGTAAAAACGCAACCAAACATATTATGGCCAAATTAGTGCGACATGCAGGCTTTAGCATCTTGAGAGCGAGATTCTGACTTAAGGCTTCTTTGCTAAGGCGCCTTTTTTTTTGTTTCGCTTGACAGCTGATGATGTTGTGTTCTCCTGCTTGTGAAGCTGCAATCTACGGTATCAGTTTCCTCATTAGTAATGAGCTGGATCAATTACACATTGCATTGTTTGTGGGTTGTATCACAGCATTAATAGTCAACGTTCTTGCTGTTGATCAAGAACGGGTGCAAAACACACTAATATAAAGACACTGGTGGCTTCTGAAGCTTGCTTTTTTATTGGACGATGCTTGTCTAGAAGCACACTTATATCGCAATAAGTGTATTCCATAATGTCAATATATTGATTACCCATTGACTTAACAGCCTCTTGTAACTTTAGAAAACATTAATGCGATACTTTTCAGAGATTTTAAGTATTTCAAACATTTGTAATCTTTTTAAACCAAGACAAGTCTTAGTTGCTCAAGGTTAAGCAATGGCTGCAATCCAAAGTCTGTAATTGTATTACTAATGTTTTCATGCTCTTGTTCCTCGATGATTACACCTTTGTCAGTCTATTTATTCTGCAAACCGTTTGCAACATCAAACGTGCAGACGACACATTTTCCACAAAAAAGTGGATTCTTTGTATTCCTAGTTTTGGTGTAACACTATTCAAGTATGGGACAGCGAATACAAGCTAATATAGCACTGTTCGTTTTCGGTCGGGCCCATCGCTTCGCTCGGGGCAAGAACCCGACCTTCGCTCACAAAATGTCATCCATTGGTGGGTATGGCAGCACAGGTTAATATGTGACTAGGTATCAAAATCCACTTGAGTGATTTTGCTTCAGATTTAGTAGAAAATCTCTTCCCTGCCACCTTTGCCACTGTGAGTTTTGAGAATTACACCAAGAAAGTTTCTAAAGTACAGATACATTACCACAACTTGCCCAAAGACCCGAATTCGCCAAGAATTACTGTCTATTCTCCGAGTTTCGCCAAAAGCTGTTTGAAGTAACCAATTACAAAAGCAAGGACTATCCAAATAAAATGTTAAATGTATTGGGAAATTACAATGTTCCGTTACATGGGCGCCCACAACTTTATCCAACATCTCCGAAAAGTTATATTATAATATCTGCTTGTACAATCACGTGAGTGGTAGAATGACTCAAGGTTGTTTTTAGCCTCGATGTCTTTTTTGAAAGTATAACCATCATTTTTGGTAGATGTTAGGCGTAGTTTTGAACAGCTTGAGCTGGCTTTTATGGCGTACTTTTTTGTTTTTAAGATCAAAAAGCCAAGTTGTTTCACCACATGCCAACAAAAAACTACAGTAGTTAGTCATCAATCACTAAGCTAAAGTTTGTTTAACATTTTCGCATTTGGCTTTTATGGCTTTGACACGTTGAGTGGCAATGAATCCAAGTACTTTGGAAAAAGGAGTCACGCAAGTATGTTTGGTGGATACAAAGGTAGTTTCAAATCATAAACGTTTTACGAAGAAATGCATAAAGCGGATAAACATAATCCCAAACAGACGGTTTTTGTGAACTGTGTTGTTTGCTTTGAAACAGGAAGCGGAATATGATTTTACCGACAAATGTAGTGGACATTTTTCGATCTTGGCATTGCTGAAATACAACACCGCGTTCACCAACTTAGCAATGAATCATCGTCAAGTGCTTACGTTAACAATTTTGATTCTCGTAGTGTCTTCTACCAAGGCGACATACAACACGGCCAATGAAGTGCCACAAGGATCGTCTTTGATCGTTAAAACAACGTATGGTCCTGTCGAAGGCTTCACTGGTACATACACAGTCTTTGTAACAACTAGAACTTATATAAGGCGTAGATTCTACAGGGGGACTTCCGTACGCGTATTTTAAAGGTATTACATGATATACCGCAAACACGTGATATATTTTGCTAGGAATACCTTTCGCTTCGCCTCCAGTAGGATCACTACGCTTCAAGTCGCCTCAGAAGCCTCAAGAATGGACCACAACTTTGAAGGCATCAAAGCACGTGATTTTTTTTGCGATTCCATTTTCGATATTTTCTCCAGTAACAACAACTGATCATTCTCTAACTTGTTCTTGCAACAGTTTTAAACCTCAGTGTTTACAAGATGAGCAAAAACCTGGTAAAGTATACTCAGAGGACTGCTTGTACTTGAACGTATTTGAACCAGCATCAGAAAGAGAAATGCTTCCAGTTCTCGTTTTCAGTACGTTGCTAAAGAAAAGTTTTAGGACATGTCCATGGATTATTTTGTCTAACGCTTTGCCAAGTACATGGGGGAACATTTCTCCATGCTGGTACTTCAGACTTTCCCTCAGGACAACTTGCGGCATACACCAACTCTGTGATTGTCACAATCCCGTACGTTTGTTATTCAAGCCACAAAGAGCGATTAGGATTTATTTTGGTAACAGGTATCGGCTTGGTATCTTTGGTTTTTATTTTAACAAAGACAACGCTGATCACGAGAATGTTGGGTTGTTAGATCAAGCAATGGCTATACAATGGGTTTATGATAATATTAAAAACTTTGGAGGAGATCCTTCTTCAATAACTCTATTCGGAGAGTCAGCAGGAGGAATGAGCGTGTTGATGCAAGGATTAATGCCAACTGTATCAAACTTCAATACACCTTTAAGGTCAGTACAACTCAGCCTTACATAAACGAGTTATCTTAACACCATTGTGTAGAGCTATTATTGCGGAAAGTCCTGCTCCTTGGATTCTGCTAAACACTACTCAAGCAAGCTTATATGGAGAGCAAATCGCAAACATTGTTGGGTGCACAGAATACTCAACAAGGTGAGTCGAAACTTGACTTGACATGTTCCTATATCAGTAACTCTCTACAGCTGCTTGCAGAGTGTCAATGGGTCTGATCTTGTTCAGGCTGGACATCCGACACAAAAGGCTTTACCGTATATAGGTGGTAAATCTTTGCCCAAACAACCTTTGGCCATCATTGAAAGTGGCGAATACAACAAAATACCGTCTATTATTGGCACTAATCAGTAAGTTTCTAGGTTTACTTAACGCTTTGGATTTTACATATGATTTTTCGAACCGCTATGTTAGCATTGAGAGAACAATTCCATCCTAGCAAACCTCAAAAACCAACCTAAAAAATGAACAATTCTTTGAGAAAGCTTCCAGAAAAAAAAAAGAAAAAAGAAGGAAAAGTTTGTTAGTTTATTAACTTATTGTAGGTATGAGGGCAACTTCTTTATCTACCATAGTATCGGTGCACCAAAGATATGTACGTAATACATTGTACCATTGTAAAGCTAACCATAAACACACTTCTAGTGACCTATGAAGAATACGTGGAAGTAACTGCACAAGGTTTGGGAAGACTATCTGATACCCTGGACTATAAAACAGTCCTACAATGGCACGTTCTTGTTTAATCTCATTTCTTTCGCCCCTTTCTAAACAATATAAGGTACACTGATTATACAGAACAAGTTGGATACTGGAGAGGTTTGGCTAAGATTGTTGGTGACGGAGGTGTTCGATGTGGTGCTCATTTTGCATCGCTTAAGATTAGTTCGTATCAAGTGAACACTCATTGGCGATACTTATTTACACGTGTACCTAAAAGTCCTGCATCATTCCTCAACGCAACACATACTTCAGAGTGTAAGTCGGTTTGAGTCTTGCTTTTTTTTCTCTTCATAGTTTACTAGTTTGCCTAACACGTGTTTAGTGCCGTATGTATTTCAGAATCCAGATCTTTTTTCCAATGCAACCGTATTCAATGAAGATGATGTAACGGTTGAGCATGCATTTGCTACTTTATGGAAGTCAATGTCTGCTTTGGCAAAACCTCAAGGTACCACTGCATCATGGGCGAGCTATGGGACAAGCCAAAAAGTTCTTGAATTTAATGTACCTCTTCAAATGATTCCTCTGGACCAACAGTATTGGTCTTATTGCGATAACTGGCATCATACCCTGATATCATCACAATAGCTCAGTAATAAACTGTACCTTAAACGATTCTCAATGTTCTCTGTGCTGCTGAAAACTGAGTGCGATTTGTCTAATAAAAACAATGGTACAGCTTTTCTTTTTAAACCTCACGTGTAATTTTCCTATGATATTCCGTGATAGAAAAGGTTTTTACTAGGTACTACATACTATTTATGTATGCGAGAGTGAGAGTGTCCAACTGAGGAAGTCAAAGTTGGCGTGAGACGTTCTCCTAAATTAAGAGAGCTCGAACCCCCAAAGAAAACAAAAAAACTGTTCTCTCCTCAAACATGAGATGCTTACAAACGTAGGGTCTAACAACAAAATAGTTTACTTGTTTGTACAAACATGGTTTAAATGGTCTTGTTAACTACTGCCTTGGAAAACAAGATGCGTTCATCTTGACTTAATTCAAGCAGATCAAAAGTATCTGGAGTAATCTTGCTAACTTGGAAACAAGTCAAGTTCATAATATCCCCAACTGTCTCTGCTCTTTCAGGTTTAAAACCCAACCCCTTCAGAATTACCTTCCAACATTTGTCGAGAGTAACAACAGGCAAAGTCTCTTGAGAGAGTTCTGTCCTTGTAGTACTGGAAGGCACCTTCATAACGAGTGAGTCTTAGAAGTTGATTTCAAAAAAAGTGGTGCTAGCGTGCATTTGTAATGTCATAATCCGAAAGGCTTAGCATTTGATCTAATACAGAATTCGTTGTTTCTAAATCTGAATCAACTTGTGGTTCACAGAATGGAGCCTGTTCCAGTGTAGGATCTACAACGCTCATTAGTGTATTGTTGTTCAAACTCTATGAGCAAATTACTATGGAGTACCGAAACCTGGGTCGTTGTTGTAGGCGGGCCGTTGAACATGATGCCTATGTAACTCGCCATCGGCAATATCTTGGCTAGAGATGGTAAGAAAAGGTAAAAAAACGCTAGCTTACCTTGTCATCTCTGGCTCCGACTCAGATTCTGATTCTTCAGCTTCGTGACCCGGACTTGTGTGCCTATGATGCTGAAGCCGTTCAAAACTGGCTTCGGGTTGGTTTGAGACCTAGGCAACGTTAAAAGGTATTGAGTACTAGCGCGTACATCTTTGTCAAGGGGACCAGGTTTTCTTTGTTCTGTTGTGTTTGCTGGATGAGAAGCATACCACCAGGGTGGAAAATCTTTGATTGATATGAGTGTTAATTCGTCAAATACTAAAACGTGCCTCCTTCAATAACAGTATCAGGGCTGCTTAAGAATTCTCCATAGATGTATTTCAAGTTATCTTGCCCGTTGATCCATAAATCGTCACCCAGCTGGCCTCCAAAATAACTCTCCTCGATCTAATTGGGAGTAAACAACCTTGTTAAACAAACACGTGTACTTCTCTATTCTTCGAGCGTTTAGGTTCCTCGCTTTGTATTTGTACGTTTGCTTTACGCTTTCTGCGAGCTAGCGTTGGATGAGTACAACAGTTTTGTAGAAAAGGCGCACGTTTTGGTCTGTCACGTTGCAGTGATTGGTGAGCAGCTAGGGTGCCTATGTTTTTCCTTAGCTTCGTCCATACTCGATTACATACCTCGATTACGAGCACGTGGTTGCTTCTCCTCTATTCCAAAACCGATACGTGGTTGTGAACTTGGTTTATAACCAAAGGTTGGGAATGAGCTATCACCAGTTGGTTTTTCAGACATGATTCGCCATTGAGGTTTTCTTTTTTTAAGGTTGGTTACTTTATGTTTGTTGCTGTGCTGAGGTGTTGTTGAGGTTGTTGTTGTTGGTTTAGAATGACCAGAATTAGGTTTAAGCGAACAAAAACTACGAAGTATCGCACATTGGTTGTATGTTGGTAACATTGAAAATACAGACGATACTGGGCGTTTCATGAGGTTTTAAGATGAAAATAAATTCATCAAAAAAGTGTGAAATCAATCAAATAAGGAAAGTCTCATTACTAAAACGTGTTTGAAGATAGAAATACAAACTCATTGTTCTCCCAGACGCTCTGAAATATGTTTTTAGCAATATCACTTTCTTGTAAATACTCATGTAGTGTACCACAAAAAAATACCATTGACTGTTTTGAGACAACACGTGATAATGGCGATTGGGAAGGTGTACAACTTGTTTTTATTGAGTCGGCTTGTTTTTTCTTTTTTTCGGTAAACTACTCGTTACCGTACAACTACAGACTAACTCCGTTATTCAAAATACTCTGGCTATTATGCGTGTCACTACTTGAACGCCTTATCTATGATACCTATCTTCTTCGAGTACTGTAGATCAATAGGGAAGGAGTTGAAGTCCAAAATTCGATAGATTTTTTTAACATTAACTATTTTTATCACGTGCCAATTCAGGTCTTAACACAACTTGAGTGTATTGTATCCCAAAAACTACCCATGTAAATAAATTCTGGTTCGACAATTGATAAAATAAAAAAGTACAGCTCACGAGAATTTCCAGACTCGCCCGCATTAGGCTAATTGTACAATTGCAGACTGGCTCTGATATTAATAAACAACACATAAGATACCAACATAGTATTGATAGGTGAATCTGGACATCTAGTGAGTACGATGAAGTATTATCGAAATATCAGAAACTGTTTCAAAATAAGTTGTTACGTGTGTTGAGTTCAAGTGTTTAAACAGTCACCGGACTATGTAAAGCGATTAAGAGCTTCTAAACAGTTGTGTTATATTGTATTAATGTTACATGCTCTATTTGGCATAACCAGAATATGTTAAAATGAGTACATGAATAAAACTACAACAAATACTATTGCCTGTACTACATCACAAAAGTTCCACGTACTAACTTTCGTTGTACCCAAGCTAGCTTTTTATTTTGTCAATTGTGAGTTGAAAACAGAATTGATTTACACTCTAACTGGCGTATAGAATTCGTTTACACTATCAGTTTTTAAAACGTACAATACACTCAAGTTGTGTTGAGACCTGAACTGGCACGTGATAAAAATAGTTAATGTTAAAAAAATCTATCGAATTTTGGACTTCAATTCCTCCCCTATTGATCTACATTTGAAGGAGATAGGTAACATATACAAACCGTACACGCAGTAACACGTATAATAGGCAGGCCATTTTTAATAATGGAGTTGGTCTGTAGTTGTACGGTAACGAGTAGTTTACCGAAAAAAAGAAAAAACAAGCCGACTCAATAAAATCAAGTTGTACACATTCCCTGTCGCCATTATCACGTGTTGTCTCAAAACAGTTAATGGTATTTTTTGTGTTACACTACACAAGAATTCACAAGAAAGTGATATTGTTACAAACATATTTCAGAGCGTCTGGGGAGGTGAATACAGTGAGTTTGTATTATTTTCATTCAACCACGTTTTAGTAATGATACTTTCCTTATTTGATTGATTCACACTTTTTTGATGAATATATTTTCATCTTAAAACCTCATGAAACGCTCAGTATCGTCTGTATTTTCAATGTTACCAACATACAACCAATGTGCGATACTTCGTAGTTTTTGTTCGCTTAAACCTAATTCTGGTCATTCTAAACCAACAACAACCCCAACAACACCTCAGCACAACTACAAAAGTAAATTAACCAACCTTGAAAAACCAAAACCAAAATACATCATGTCGAAACAAGCAAATGGTGATGGCTCATGCGGAACTGAGTCAACTTCAAAGCCACGCATTAGCTTTGGAGGGGAAGAGAAGCAACCTTTTGCTGGTATTCAAGGTACATAAGAACTTGTCTGTAGCCTCTAAACAAAGATTCGATGTAGCAGCTCAACAGTCACTAAGCAGGGATACAAGAAAATGTACGCTTGTGTTGACGTAACTATTCAATAGCTCATTAGTTAGGCCCTAGAAAGCGTAAAGCTGAAAAGTGCATGGATAGCACTTGCGCAAAGCGCAAGAAAACTAAACGCACTATAAAGACTGCTGAACAACCAGATATCAAATCCGAAGAGAGCCCTTACAGAGACTTGTCCAACCACAGCCTGTGGCTCAATGGGTTGGATAATATTATGTTAGAATACAGCGATCTTATAGAAAATCTGGATGGGCTCCAAGGAGGCACGTTTGTTGCTTGAGGCTTTAATATTAATATCAATCAAAGGTCGAAAATCGTTTTTCTACACTCCTTATCACCTAAATAACACGTGGGACCATGATACTGCCTCAAATGACGTACAATTCAATAGTATTTTATACCTCTTAACACTCTCTATAGGATGCTTATGAAGATAAACCTTACTTTGAACCGTTCCAGGCTCATTGTCGACGTAGCCCAAGCTATGTCCCCAACCCAGTACCTCAACTTGTGGACGAATATACCAGGTACCCTTTTGTTGTAATCTGTTTCTTATGATCTTTAGCGCTGACATTACAGAAAGTGAACGTCAGAGACTCAACTTTGAAGAAAATATAGACGAGAATGATCCCGTTACTTATGATCTTAGTGTTGGTACGGTCAACTTTTTTGATCTTGATGAGGATATAAACTAACGTTTTTCTCGTAGATCCTTCGCCTGAAGGTAATATGGACCTAGATTTTGACCCTTCTATTCTCAAGGACTCCGTTTCTAGTGCTCTGATAGATTCTAGCGACCAACCCGTAAAGTTAGAACATAACTCAGGCTCGGACTCTGATAGTCAAAGTGTAATCCTTCAGTTTCGTTTTTTTTTTTGAACAAGGATTCCTTTGTACTTACTTATTGTTAAGCTATCTTCTGACGAAGATACAAAAGACCTCACAAAAGACAGTATCAATGTCACTTCCCGTAGTAATTGGGAGGAGATACTAATAACTTGTGAGTTATCTAAAGACAGAGCTAGAATTCTAGGTCGGAAATTGGATAAAAGTTACGCGACTCTGTTTGAAATAACAGGTGAAGCTCTTGCAGTTTTAGGCTTCAAAGTACTAGAAAGGGCCCAAGTGATCGAGTATCAATGTAAGCAACAAGCCTAAGTTTCACAATAAATAAACGATACGTTTCGTAAAAAAAAAAGTCTATCGAATTTTGGACTTCAACTCCTTCCCTATTGATCTACATTTGAAGGAGGTAGGTAACATATACAAAGCGTACACACAGTAACACGTATAATAGTCAGGCCATTTTTAATAACGGAGTTGGTCTGTAGTTGTACGGTAACGAGTAGTTTACCGAAAAAAAGAAAAAACAAGCCGACTCAATAAAATCAAGTTGTACTCATTCCCAGTCACCATTATCACGTGTTGTCTCAAAACAGTTAATGGTATTTTTTTGTGTTACACTACATGAGTATTTACAAGAAAGTGATATTGTTAAAAACACATTTCAGAGCGTCTGGAGAGGTGAATACAGTGAGTTTGTATTATTTTCATTCAACCACGTTTTAGTAATGATACTTTCCTTATTTGATTGATTTCACACTTTTTTGATGAATATATTTTCATCTTAAAACCTCATGAAACGCTCAGTATCGTCTGTATTTTCAATGTTACCAACGTACAACCAATGTGCGATACTTCGTAGTTTTTGTTCGCTTAAACCTAATTCTGGTCATTCTAAACCAACAAGAACAACCTCAACAACACCTCTCTCCTATAAACAAAGGAGAAAGAACAGAAGAAAAATAATCAAGTCTCGAAAAAGAAAACTCAGTACACCCATGGCCGAAGAACAAAAGGGGACCGGGTTTAGTACTGTAGGTTCAAAACCAGCTATCAACTTTGATACCCAAGAAGTACAAAGGCCTCATCTCAATAACCATGATCAAAGTACGTAGCCAACCATTCTTTAAAACCTAACAATAGTTTAGGTTACCATCAGAGCCACGACAGATCTTATAATGAAGCGTTTGATTACCAGCAGTACACTAGCCAAGAAATAGGTAGTTTTTTTTTTATTTCAAAATGAGTTACTTACTTGAAACAACTTTAGACAACAAACGGAAGTGGGGCTCCACATGCGGCTACCCTTGGAAGCGTCTAAGAGGTTCTTCTCCTGGAAGTTGGGACTCTGTACGCATGTTTACCTTGAAGAAGGCTAACTTCAAAAAGATTCTAGAAGCTGCATACAGGTCAGAATTCAAGCGCGCTTGTTACGATCAATACGGGGACTATGACGTACTGGAGGAGGGCTACGTACAGCAGTTCGAAGGCGGTACGAAATTTTTATTGAAAATAGTTGCTAATATCAATCAAGATTATCGAGGTGTAGATCTCCAAACCTTTATGACTGATGACACAATGCGTATACCGCAACACAGTATTGTACTCAAATCTAAGTTTGTTGTCGTTTGCTAAATTGTAAATAGAACCCAGTTCCTGCTCCTCCATGTGCTCAACAACGTCCAAGTATAGCGTACTGTTTTTTTTTTGATTAATCGTTTCCTTACGGCTTTAGATACCCTGAAGCTGAAGTAAGGGAGAGGGGCAAAACAAGCTACAAAGAAACACAATCGCCGAATTTTGGTACACATTGAACTTTTATGAGTGAGACTGACAGTAAAAAGGTGATGGTGATTGTTCAATAGATACAGCCTCTGAGGAGGACAAAAGCCAACAATACTCTTTTGAATGCGCTAGAGATGATCCTTCAGAATCAGACGATGAAACGGCAAGTACCCAAATTGATTGGGTGAGCATTTTGCTCGAAGCAAAGCTTAAAAAACCAAGAGCACGACTTCTTGGCTCAAAATTGAACCGCATGTGCGTTGGATTGAAGGATGTGACAGGCAAAGTTATGCTAAGGCTGGGATTCACTGTGGAAGAGCGCGCTGACTTAGTTAACTACCAAGACAAACAATTGTAATTGTCCAAATAAATATCGTATTGTGGTAACAAAAAAGGCAAATGGATTCGTTGTATTTACAAGCGTTTTTTGTACAAAAACGATCAACAACCGACGTGTGTAAGCACCTGAGGATCGCAAGGTATACTATGATTTCGTGACGTGGTATGGGATCAGGATTCTCGTGTCTAAGAATGCTGTGTACTTGTAAGTATCAAATAAATACCGCACCTGTCAGTTATCACATGTTCGCTCAAAAGTCTAAACATGATGTACATTTCACGACGTTTGAACAAAGAAGACCAACTAGATTTCCATTGCTAAGCTATAAATGACTGCGATAGCAAACAGACAACACCTACTCCGCCTAGCGTAAACTACCTTTTGCTACCAACTTTTTCGTTTTATTTCATACACATTTTTTTCTTTGCAATCTCGATCGTATTATGTAAATAAACACTGTCGCCCTGCGCATGAGCTATGTCAGAGACAGATGTATTCCATTCCTACCATGATTGTCTTCTTTGCTTATTGGTGGTCAAAGGATTGATCTAAGCGTTAACAACATTTTTTTGATAAACTGTACAAGTATTTAGGAAGCTGGTTTAGCTTTATCACGTGTTTTTAGAAATAATGCAAACTTGCCGTATTCACCTCCCAGACGCTCTGAAAAGTGTTGTTTACGAAAAAAGTACATACAGTATTACTTGATGTATTATCACTAGTGAAAGTGATAGCACACTTACTACTGTCGAGGTTGATTTAAGTTCTAACGTTACAAGTTGGTCGTTAGAATCTATCATAGCAACACAGTCCTTATTAGAATATCGAAATCTATATTCTTTTACTGGTTTAGTATGATAAAGCGTTTTGCACGTGTCTGGATATTGTAGTGAGTTGTACTTATTATTTTGTCAATTATTTACGTTGGTCGTTTGGTGGCATACTATGCATTCTATTTACATTTAATTACCACTATGTGGGAGTTCTTCATCGAACAAATGTTGCTAAAACAAATCATATCTCTTACCACGTAACCAATAAGGGAATGTTATTCAACTAACATGAAAAAGACAAGTGCTACACGTAACCAAGCAAGTAAACTCAATGAGACAGGTTCTAGGCTACAAATTGGAGGTTGCTACAAATGTATGGAGTAAAGGTTATAAGTTTCAAATGGTGTGTTCATCCTTTGCTATAATTAGTATAAGACGTTCATCAGCACTTAAACTAAGTATTTCAAAGGTCCTATCACTGATGTCGCAAGTCTTGATATTTGCACGGTTCATCTTCCTCCAATTAGAGTAGCTCTGTCCTTTTCAAACCCCAAATATTTCAGTATCTCCATCCAACATGGGTTGGAATTAAGTTTTGTTTGAGGAAGCTGAGAGATGTCTGTTGTTTCGGCATCAGCAGCCTACATAAACATTAGTGGACAAATATAAAGAACTAATTTTTACTAGAGTTGGCGCACATGATCAACAATGGATGCCCGTTGAATCACATCGTTTTTAGGCGATTGTGGAGGAGTATCTTTGATTGATGTTAATAATAATTCGTCTAATAAACTTGAGGCGCCTCTCTCAATAGCCTCAGTTGACTTTAATAGATGCTCGCCAGCCTCGTGCTTGGAGTTGTCTATCCCGTTTTTCCAATTACCTGGCTGGCCTTCAAAAAATCTATCTATTTCAAGCTATTGCGGGAGTTATATAACGTTATTACACACGTGCGTACATCTAAATCGCCAGCTTCTCGGTTTCTTGGGCGCTTAAGTTTAGATTTTGTGTTCTGCCAATTCGCTTTACGCTTTCGCAGACCTAACGAAATGAGTAAAATGTTCTGTGTACTAAATGTTGTACATTTTATACCTCGTTGTAGATCTTGTCTAGCTCCAAGGGACCCTAGTTTAGTTAGCACCTGTAAAGCTCGAGTACATACGGTTATTCCGGGTATGAGGCCTCGCCTCTGTTCCAAAGCCGATGTGTGGTTGTGAAGAAGAACTTTGTTTGCTATCACCAGTTGGTTTTTCAGACATGATGTGCCGTTGAGGTTGTATTGTTTTTAGTTTGATTAAGTTACGTTCGCAGTTGTGCTGAGGTGTTGTTGAGGTTGTTCTTGTTGGTTTAGAATGACCAGAATTAGGTTTAAGCGAACAAAAACTACGAAGTATCGCACATTGGTTGTATGTTGGTAACATTGAAAATACAGACGATACTGGGCGTTTCATGAGGTTTTAAGATGAAAATATATTCATCAAAAAAGTGTGAAATCAATCAAATAAGGAAAGTATCATTACTAAAACGTGTTTTTAGAAAATACTACAAACTCGCTGTATTCACCTCCCGGATGCTCTGAAATGTGTTTTTAACAATATCACTTTCTTGTAAATACTCATGTAGTGTAACACAAAAAATACCGTTAACAATTTTGAGACAACACGTGATAATGGTGACTGGGAATGTGTACAACTTGTTTTTATTGAGTCGGCTCGTTTTTCTTTTTTTCGGTAAACTACTCGTTACCGTACAACTACAGACTAATTCCATTATTTAAAATGGTCTAGATATTATACGTGTTACTAGTTGTACGCCTTGTGTATGTTACCTATCTCCTTCGAATGTAGATCAATCGGGAAGGAGTTGAAGTCCCAAATTCGATAGATTGTTTTTTTTACATTAACTGTTTTTATCACGCGCCAGTTCAGGTCTCAAAACAATTATAGTGTATTGTACGTTATAAAAACTGACAGTGTAAACGAATTCTGTTTTCAACTCACAAGTGACAAAATAAAAAGCTTGGTTACAACGAAAGTTAGTACGTGGAACTTTTGCGATGTAGTAGTTTGTTTTATTAGTGTAGTCATTTTAACATATTCTGGTTATGCCAAATAGAGCGTGTAACAACATTAATACAATCTAATACAACTGTTTAGAAGCTCTTAATCGCATTATGTTGTCTGGTGACTGTTTAAACACTTGAACTCAACACATGTAACAACTTATTTTGAAACAGTCTCTTTTTATTTCGATAATACTTCATCGTACTCACTAGATGTCCAGACTCACCTATCAATACTATGTTGGTATCTTAAGTGTTGTTTATTAATATCAGAGCCAGTCTGCAATTATACGATTAGCCTAATGCGGGCGAGTCTGGATATTCTCGTGAGTTGTACTTTTTTATTTTATCAATTGCCGAAACCAGAATTTATTTACATTTAGTTTTTGGGATGAACTATTTTTATCACGTGCCAGTTCAGGTCTCAAAACAACTACAGTGTATTGTACGTTATAAAAACGGAGAGTGTAAACGAATTCTACACGTGATAAAAATAGTTAATGTTAAAAAAAATTCCATCAAATTTGGGATTCAACTCCTTCCCGATTGATCTACAGTACTCGAAGAAGATAGGTATCATAAATAAGGCGTTCAAGTAGTGACACGCATAATAGCCAGACCATTTTTAATAATGGAGTTAGTCTGAGTTGTACGGTAACGAGTAGTTTACCGAAAAAAGAAAAACGAGCCGACTCAATAAAAACAAGTTGTACACATTCCCAGTCACCATTATCACGTGTTGTCTCAAAACAGTTAACGGTATTTTTTGTGTTACACTACATGAGTATTCACGAGAAAGTGATATTGTTACAAACACTTTTCAGAGTGTCTGGGAGTAATACAGTGAGTTAGTATTATTTCTAAAAACGATTCACACTTTTTTGATGAATATATTTTCATCTTAAAACCTCATGAAACGCTCAGTATCGTCTGTATTTTCAATGTTACCAACGTACAACCAATGTGCGATACTTCGTAGTTTTTGTTCGCTTAAACCTAATTCTGGTCATTCTAAACCAACAAGAACAACCTCAACAACACCTCAGCACAACTGCGAACGTAAATTAATCAAACTAAAAACTATTTTGTCTGAAAAACCAACTGGTGATCTCATTCCCAGTTTGGTTATAAACCAAGTTCACAACCACGTATCGGTTTTGGAATAGAGGAGAAGCAACCACGTGCTCGTAATCGAGGTACGTAATCGAGTATGGATGAACCTAAGGGAAACGTAGGCACCCTAGCTGCTCACCAATCACTGCAACGTGACCGACCAAAACATACGCCTTTTGTACTAAAGTGTTGTACTTATTCAACCCTAGTTCGAAGAAAGCGTAAATACAAAGCGAGGAAACTAAACGCTCAAAGAATAGAGAAGCACTTGTGTTTGTTTAACAAGGTTTAACTCCAACTAGATCGAGGAGAGTTATTGGAGGCAGCTCGGTGACGATTTATGGATCAACGGGCAAGATAACTTGAAATACATCTGTGGTGAATTCTTAAGCAGCCCTGATACTGTTATTGAAGGAGGCACGTTTTAGTATTTGACGAATTAATTCTCATATCAATCAAAGATTTTCCACCCTGGTGGTATGCTTCTCATCCAGCAAACACAACAGAACAAAGAAAACCTGGTCCCCTTGACAAAGATGTACGCGCTAGTACTCAATACCTTTTAACGTTGTCTAGGTCTCAAACCAACCCGAAGCCAGTTTGAACGGCTTCAGCATCATAGGCACACAAGTCCGGGTCACGAAGCTGAAGAATCAGAATCTGAGTCGGAGCCAGAGATGACAAGGTAAGCTAGCGTTTTTTTACCTTTTCTTACCATCTCTAGCCAAGATATTGCCGATGGCGAGTTACATAGGCATCATGTTCCACGGCCCGCCTACAACAACGACCCAGGTTTCGGTACTCCATAGCAATTTGCTCATAGAGTTTGAACAACAATACACTAATGAGCGTTGTAGATCCTACACTGGAACAGGCTCCATTCTGTGAACCACCACAAGTTGATTCAGATTTAGAAGCAACGAATTCTGTAATAGATCAAATGCTAAGCCTTTCGGATTATGACATTACCAATGCACGCTAGCACCACTTTTTTTGAAATCAACTTCTAAAACTCACTCGTTATGAAGGTGCCTTCCAGTACTACAAGGACAGAACTCTCTCAAGAGACTTTGCCTGTTGTTACTCTCGACAAATGTTGGAAGGTAATTCTGAAGGGGTTGGGTTTTAAACCTGAAAGAGCAGAGACAGTTGGGGATATTATGAACTTGACTTGTTTCCAAGTTAGCAAGATTACTCCAGATACTTTTGATCTGCTTGAATTAAGTCAAGATGAACGCATCTTGTTTTCCAAGGCAGTAGTTAACAAGACCATTTAAACCATGTTTGTACAAACAAGTAAACTATTTTGTTGTTAGACCCTACGTTTGTAAGCATCTCATGTTTGAGGAGAGAACAGTTTTTTTGTTTTCTTTGGGGTTCGAGCTCTCTTAATTTAGGAGAACGTCTCACGCCAACTTTGACTTCCTCAGTTGGACACTCTCACTCTCGCATACATAAATAGTATGTACCTAGTAAAAACCTTTTCTATCACGGAATATCATAGGAAAATTACACGTGAGGTTTAAAAAGAAAAGCTGTACCATTGTTTTTATTAGACAAATCGCACTCAGTTTTCAGCAGCACAGAGAACATTGAGAATCGTTTAAGGTACAGTTTATTACTGAGCTATTGTGATGATATCAGGGTATGATGCCAGTTATCGCAATAAGACCAATACTGTTGGTCCAGAGGAATCATTTGAAGAGGTACATTAAATTCAAGAACTTTTTGGCTTGTCCCATAGCTCGCCCATGATGCAGTGGTACCTTGAGGTTTTGCCAAAGCAGACATTGACTTCCATAAAGTAGCAAATGCATGCTCAACCGTTACATCATCTTCATTGAATACGGTTGCATTGGAAAAAAGATCTGGATTCTGAAATACATACGGCACTAAACACGTGTTAGGCAAACTAGTAAACTATGAAGAGAAAAAAAAGCAAGACTCAAACCGACTTACACTCTGAAGTATGTGTTGCGTTGAGGAATGATGCAGGACTTTTAGGTACACGTGTAAATAAGTATCGCCAATGAGTGTTCACTTGATACGAACTAATCTTAAGCGATGCAAAATGAGCACCACATCGAACACCTCCGTCACCAACAATCTTAGCCAAACCTCTCCAGTATCCAACTTGTTCTGTATAATCAGTGTACCTTATATTGTTTAGAAAGGGGCGAAAGAAATGAGATTAAACAAGAACGTGCCATTGTAGGACTGTTTTATAGTCCAGGGTATCAGATAGTCTTCCCAAACCTTGTGCAGTTACTTCCACGTATTCTTCATAGGTCACTAGAAGTGTGTTTATGGTTAGCTTTACAATGGTACAATGTATTACGTACATATCTTTGGTGCACCGATACTATGGTAGATAAAGAAGTTGCCCTCATACCTACAATAAGTTAATAAACTAACAAACTTTTCCTTCTTTTTCTTTTTTTTTTCTGGAAGCTTTCTCAAAGAATTGTTCATTTTTTAGGTTGGTTTTTGAGGTTTGCTAGGATGGAATTGTTCTCTCAATGCTAACATAGCGGTTCGAAAAATCATATGTAAAATCCAAAGCGTTAAGTAAACCTAGAAACTTACTGATTAGTGCCAATAATAGACGGTATTTTGTTGTAT